>LUCH01003647.1:1696-31007 GCA_013368495.1 Paragonimus heterotremus | reverse complement strand
TGTAATGTACTTGACTGACATTCGAGCGATGAGGATAAAAAGAACGCCTACCAAAAGGCGTTGGTGAATAAGTCACTCACTTTGAGTCAAATGAAGGATCCTAATGAACACTGGGAACAAATCGCCGACGCTATGAAAGCATGCTGTGAACAGGCATGTTCCGATGGAGTTGTTCAGCTGCGACAGAACTGGATTTCTACCACGTCGATAAACTTCATGAACAAGCGTTGATTGATCCCACTCGGTTCTGAATATGATGATGACCATCGAGAACTTAAACGCAAGCTGACTAAAAGCTTGCACAAAGACCATGAACAATACTTGGTCGAACAATCCAAAGAGAAGAAAAAGGCCTTTCTATCTGGGAATAGCAAAAGGCTCTTTTGCCTGATCCGTGGTTGTACTGGTCGTCGAGTCGGTGTAAGTGAGACCATATGTGAAAAAGATGGTTCACTTATCATCAGCCAATCACGCCGACTTGACAGGTGGGCTGAACATTTTGAAAAACATTCCAGTTGGGTTCAACCAGACCATGTGGACGATGGGACCCGATTGGTCAGTTACTGCATTCTAGACGGTCCTCCGTCGGAAGCAGAAGTGGTCCTGGAGCTCAAGTTATTGAAGCGTAATAAGGCTTCTGGACCAGATATCCTCTCTCCGTCTCTTTTCAAGGATGGTAGAGAGAGGTTGATATCAGAACTGACGAAACTCCTCCAAACAATTTTGGAGATTGAAGAGGTGCCTCGTGACTGGTGCCTATCAACAATCATTCCCATTATCAACAAGGAGACCCGAAGTCTAGGTGACAGCCACAGAGGCATCAGTCTGGCGTTAACTGCGTCCAAGTTACTCACTGGTCTCATTCTACGTCGACTCACTAAGCCCACAGAAACTCAGATACGGGGAGAACAGGCAGGATTTCGATCCGGTCGGGGATGCGTTAATCACATTTTTACCTTGAGACGGATCTTGGAACATCGGCACTGTTACAGATAGCTGACAGTCGTGGCCCTTTTGAACCTGAAGGCTGCTTTCAACTCAGTTGCTCGTGACGTCTTCTGGAGCTGTCCTCTTCGCATAGGATTACCAAGGAAATACATGAATCTCTTGAGATCATTGTATGCTCACTCTTCAAACAGGGTGAGAGTTTATGAAGAACCGGTTCAGGCGTTCATAACTTCTAGTGGTGTTCATCAAGAGTGTTCAGTTTTCCTCTTCCTGTTCAATTTTGTCATGGACGACATTCTGGAGGGTGCTTTTCGCGAATTCAGTGGGCTTGATGTTGAGTTTCCTCCTGGCGCTAGATTGACCGATCTAGAGTATGCGGATGACATTGTTTTATTTAGCCCCTCTGCCGAACACATGCAGACCATCCTGAACAAAGTGGGTGACCTGGCTGGTTTGTATGGAATGCGCTTTGCACCTTCGAAGTGCAAAGTGTTGCTTCAAGACTGGGGTATTTACACTCCTACTTTCTTCACTACAGGTAACCCACTTGAGACTGTGGACATTTCCACATACTTTGGAAACACCATCTCGTCAGCCTGTAATATTGCTTATGAGACATCAACGAGAATAGCAAAGGCACGAGTTGCTTTTACCAGACTGCGTCATCTATGGCGTCGAAAAGATGTCCGGTTGTTGCTGAAAGGAAGGGTATATAATGCCTATGTGCGTTCCATTTTGTCTTATGGCTCGGAAACGTGACCTGTTCACAAGGATGATATCAGCAAACTTGCGGTGTTTGAGCATCGCCGTCTCCGCCATATGGCCCAAATTAAGTAAACTGATCGCGTGAGCACTGCGACGGCTTGCCGACGCGTATTCCGGAACGCTGGGGATGCGCGATCAATTAGTCAAGTGAACACGTTGCATAGCTTGCGATGGTTAGGTCACGTAGTCCGTATGTCATCTGATAATTTACCGTACCGGGCATTATATACTGAGGCCATCAACAATTGTGTGAAACTGCGTGGTGGTCAACCAACAACGTGGTCACGAAATATGAAAACCCTGACTGCTCCATTGAGCAAAGTGGGTAGGTGTCGCCTACCTGGATGGGGTCCTCATGATCGCTCAAACCGTTGGTTAGAGACGCTATCCGAGATGGCGATGTGTGGCAGTCAGTGGCGTACCTGTATCCACACCATTTCTAGTTCTTCCGCCTAGTCTTCTTTTAATAATTTTCAACCTTCTTAGTTGCGTTTTCTTCCAGGATATTCCACGTCATTGTTGAGATGAGTGGTGGCCCGAGCCACAGTATCTTTTGGTCAGGCTCATGGCTGTTATGATGATGACGATGATAATGTTAGACTGCTGTTTGGTTAAAGATTGTTTATAGAGAATCTGGTTCTTTTTTTAATGCACTGACTGTAAAGCCTAAGCGAACGCAGTGACTGTGATTATTTGTACGAGGTTCAAATTACGTTTAGATGCTTCACTAATCTCTTATGGTTGCTCTGTACGGTTCTCTAAGGTTTAGTGAGAATTGTTCACAAATACATATCATAGTCGCGATGGAATCGGTTCATATTGCGTGGCTTTTACCATCAACAACGAAAATGATGTAATATCTGACTGAAGCAGTTTAGAGATAGTATGTTGGCGAACGATTGAATTTCTTAGTTATTCTCTACATAGTCGGTCTAATGAATTATTGTGTCCATAAAACTCATGGGCTAACTACAATATATTGTAAACTTCCAGTCCATGCAACGAATATGCACTACCGACGAGTTCCAACGAGAGCGAAACTCGAGTCTAGTGTTTCTGTTCGAAAGAGGCCCACTGGAAAATCTACGGGAATGCGATAGCTGTGATCAATTAAGAATTATGTTCAATCTATATGAAGACCGAAATTCCCTACTACTCATCAGTAATCAAACACCGCTCAGCTAGTCAGCGATTTCTATGATTTCAACTTGGGGAGAAGTCCTCGTCAAGGAGTCATTGATTGAAGTCATCAGGACAGCTACTGTGTTTCCTCTCCAGACAGTAGGACAGTCTGAAAATTACTCACAAGCCGATGTGGCTGAACGTTCACATATGATGTTACAGTCGTGCCTTATGTGGGATAAATGGCACAGTGGTCAACACGGTTACCTCAGGAAAGCGTGGTTGAAGTTCTAATTCCGTCCGTGGAAAGGATATGCACTACTGACGAGCTCGAATGAGAGTACAATTCGAGTCTAGGGTTTCTGTAATTCGAAAGGAGCCGACCGGAAATTCTATGATCAATTGTAGGTGATGTTCAATTTATATGAATCCAGTATATCCAGAACGATGCGTGTTAGTGCTGTAAACCCTCAGAAAGATAAGCTGGTTTGTCCTCGATATAGTAGTGCACTTGGCAGAAATCGAACTCTGCTACTTGTAATAATTAACCCGGAAAATCGCGGTCCCGGAAATACCGCGACTGCCACTCTCAAGACAAGCCAAAATACGCCTGCAAAAATCAGCTTTGTCCCGCCCCAAAACGTGTGCGACAAAGGCGGAAAACCCGAAGTATTTATATGGTGCGTCGTGATCTAAAAACATTATCAAACCAGAAAATAGAAGGACAGTTACCGAAAACAATAGTTGGGATCACTAATCCACCAATGAACATAGCAGGACAAAAGTCGGATAGGAAAAAAATAACCAAGGTTACCTCTCGACCGTTCTGGACGGTTCCGCTAATTCCGATTGTATCACTCGTCTCTCTGGAGGACGGAGGCGGTTCCGGACTGGAAAAAGATGGACTCCGTAACAATTAGTAAATCGTAAGTATCATGTGTACAGTTAACTCGATGAGCTTCTCCTTTCTTTAGGTTTGGAGGGACAGTAAAGATCTGCGGAACCACAGGTTTTTTAACATAATTTTAACTCTCCCAATTGCCTCGTGTTGTTGCCCGAGTATTTATTGGAAGTGTGCTAATCAGGAAAAACCTACAGATTACTAACCTGTCTAGTGAGTTGTGACTTCTGACTTAGATGTTCTTTTTGCACAATCTGATTCGTGCAGGCGCGCTTTGGTCAAAAGTCTAATTTGCTATTGCTGTGCACAATGATGACGGTTATCGGCGAGTGGGTGGATGTGATCCATTTGACATTAACGTGTGACCGGTTTGAACATGTACAACAGACAACGGTGCCAAGGTTAGAGACGAGTCATTAGGGTTTGCTTTTCTTGCCCCTCTGCACCGCTTCTCTCAGGCGTGAAAATTTACTCAGTTTGATTTTTCTGACATTTCACATAATGAGTATACATATGGCAAACTCATAAACCCAGAGGGAAAGCACGGTTATGGAGTTTACACTGACGGCGGATGATATCATCCACAAGGTTCAATCAAATTGATGAGGTTGGGCCATCATGCGCGCACAAAATTAATTGTTCCACAAAGCGCCAATCTATTGGGTGACGGTTAGACTGTGATAAGAGTGTGTTACCTTTCGTCTGAAAGATGCTATCATATCTCCTACCCTTGATGGTAAGTAGCAATAGCGTAGTGGATTACCAGACCGGAGGTGAGAGTATTTCAACTCTCGACGGAATACCACAAAGTGGCGGCAAGGCACGTCCAAAAGCCTATAGCGATCGGATTGCACAGAATACGAGTGACCGGACGAGCCATTGCTCAACGAGCTCGGACCAATAGACGAGGAATGGCGGACGGAAACCCTCCCCCCAACAGAAGGCGTCGACCACACACAAACCAGGCAGAAGTGCACACGATGTGTATTCGGAAAATGGGAGTGTGTTGTGTACCGGAATTCCGATTCATAAACGCGAGCACGCGCGTGGTATGGCAACCAGCGAGTTGGACAGTAAAAATTGTGCTGTTATGGACGACGTTTAGCTACAATTTGTCAACGAGACGATTGATATCCAACACCAGAAATGCTCGGTCTGGTATGACAACAACAGCACGATTATCTAAAGCGTCATACAAAAAAGCAAAATGAGGCGTTCACTGCCTCCACAATGACCTCAAGCAATAAAACCTAATAAAGTCATATTTTGGAGGATTCACCGTCAACTCGCTGAATTAATTCGCAGAATCAAGAACGACTGATGAGAAGAAAGTTAATTGATAGACAGCAACGTCGACCACCAATAACACAAAATTTCTATGATTCCCTCAAAACGATTTTTGACCTTTTTCCCCATGGACTCTGTCCTTTCGCAAAGACAGCTAGAAGAAATCACAAAAGTCTGGTACTACCGGCTACTGTTGCCTGGTTGACAGTGACCTACTACAACAGGATGACAAAGTTTCACATGCTATCAATCCAGATTTGACAGAAGTGCAGAGTACTACTGGATAACCCTGGAATGAAAGCACTGTGGATGAAAGTGTGTTATCTGAAGGATAGCGTCTTAGTTCTGGAGCGTGTTTTGCTCCAATTAATTCACTCCACTTGACGGTTAGAATCAGTCTCCCTAGAAGTTTAACGAGGTCCAGATCGTACTTCTGTTTAAGGTGACGGGAGCATGCAATGCACCCACATTTATCGGCACATCACTATGCCGATCTGTGCCGGAGAAGTTCTAACAATAATGCTTCTGAACTGACCCGATGCAGAATATTTGGAGATTAACGCTGTCGAGTGGCAACGTAGATTTGGGGCGTGTCGCAGTAGGATCTACCTGGTGTTTGCTGTTCTACGATCCAGAAGATGTGCCGCAAATGCAACCATCTCCTGTAGGCCCTTTTCGTGGGTTCTACCAAGACGTCTGATTCCGTGAGACATTGTGGAAAGTGCTTGGTAAGTTTGAATAGCTAGGTAAGTTCATCAACTCAATCGACACATGTTGCATGTAGGTACGAAGACGAAAGTGAAATCGTACAGATCAAACTCCAATGATTTTGGCATCGTCACTGACATGAATCAGGGTTATATCCTAGCCCCAAACCTATCTAGTTTATATTTAATGGTAACACTTGCTCTTCAGAACTCTGAGGGAGATGTTGAGGTGAAATACCGCACGAATGTTCGCTTGTTGAACATGTGACGTTCCAGTGCCCCAAGCCGGTCACATATTTCAACGATGCCCACGCCGATGTTTGCAGATGATAGTGTGCAACTGATCACATTTTCCGTGACCACTACGGTCAAATTTCGTCTGAACATCAACACAGTTAAGACAGTTTTCCTCCTTCAGTCTTCTTCTGGTGTTGATGTTGTACCTATACCTACAATCCGCAGAACTGGAGTCACTGTGGATAACTGTGCAGACTTCCGCTACTTAGGTAGCAATCTGTTGACAGATTTATTCGTGTACGATGAGGTGCGGGCTTGTGTGACGAAGACCATCGCTGCTTTCGGACGTCTCGAAAGACGTATCTGGAAGAACCGCAGTCTGACGATGAAAACCAAGCTGTTCATCTACCACTCAATGGTGCTGTCTACGCTGTTCTCCTGCAGTGGAACTCGGGTACGAAATGCACATTAGATGAGCAGCTTCCATGTTCAATGTCTAGGATGTATCTTGGGTATTCAACGCTCGCACGTGGTTTTGATCACTAAGGTATTTGGGCGAGTGGACAAGAAGGAGATCGAGACCATGTTGATGCTCAGTTAACTTGATTAGGTAGGACATATCTGTCGGATGGACGATGATCGTATTCCGAAGCAGCTGTTGTACGGGGAACAGAAAGTAGGTGAGCGAAATCTTGGTGGTCAGAAACTGAGATACCAGGGTGTTATTCAAGTGAGTCTTTCGCATTGTACTATCGATTGTGGATCTTTGTAGAACTTAGCCGTGACCAGGACGGCTTGCAAGAGGACGGTTTTGACGGGGCTCCAACAGCTCAAATGGCGACGGTTGAGCTGTCGATAATTGAAGCGCACATCACCTAAAAGAACTAGGGGTGTCATAGATCACGGTGACATGACTATATGGCGTTGCAACGAATGCGGCCCTGAATGCGCTGGTCGTCTCGGATAAGTAGGTCGTCGACGTACTCGCAGTATAATGTCAGTGAAGAGACAACGAGTACGTTAAGCTCATGTAGTTTGTGTTAGTTACATCTACCGTTTCGTTTGTATGAACCAACGACCACCGTCACCTGGTAGACCACTGGCTCGCTTTTCAGAAACCCGGGCCATAGTGGCCTTCTACCCATTTTTTCTTCAGCTTTGTTGGGAACATTATACGATGTGTCATGATTTTTGTTAAGCTCAGCTTTAAATTTCCCCTGCTCTATACTGAACTGCATCTCACCTTATATTTACAATGTTTCTTGCCAGTTTAAGGTCGTACCATTGGAGTCCCTCAGTTTCATACTAGCCTGCCAGCTAGCTAACCACGAAGGTTTGTATTCACACGCCTGGTCTCACTCCCGTGGGTTTAAATGCTGGATGTATGGGTGGTATCTTAAGTTGAACAGCGCAAACCACTTGTGAGAGTTACGTGCAAACATCACTGGGATAGGTTACTCCGAACTAGATACCGCCAGTCATTCTATTCAAACAGGCAGTGACTAACTGCCAGTCCTATCGCGTGTGGGCGTCTTGTTCTACTGACCAATCATGTGTACGTTGATTCATACTCTTGCTTTCAGTTTTTGCCTACGCTTGCACATGACGGTTGCTCGTGCTCAGTGTCCTCGTTACAGTGCACCTTACTGGCTGTCTTTCGGACCTACAGAACACAGTAATTGGCCTCGTGAACAAGATGTGACCCTGGGCAAGGAAACTGAGCATTGCCACTTGCGGAAGCAATGCTAGCCTCATTATATCAGGAACGCATTTATACGTGTTATCCAGGCTCCATAAATGTCAGTCAGTTCTTCCAATACCGTCTCTATTCCGTCCACTTTCTCTTGTATGTTTCATGTCTACAATAGTAACGCAGCGTAGTAGCCAGCACCTTACTTATCAGCTTACTCTTCCTGTTGGTTCCCATGAATACTTCGATATTTACGATGACCTTACTACACATGAGTAACATGAATATATCACTCATCCTCGCTGCATGCCTCCTCTCGCAAGGTCTGCTCCATCTGTAGCAAAAGTCCCTGAGGTGCTATTTCTTCTTTCAGGTATTTGCGTGTCGGTCATGATGGTGTTGACACACCTTGAAACATCATGCTACTTACGTAGTTGGCTTCCATGAACCCGATGGTCGTGTATCCCATTCTCCACCAATTATACTGGTCTGTGGCGTTATGCTACTATATATCATCCCCTACATTTTTCGAAAAATCTCTGGGTCCCAATTCCGCTGCACTCAAACAAAGTGGATCTCTATACTTGACTTTCGAAGTACGTTTGAACACAGTACATTGGCGAGATAGCCGTGAGATTGACTGTTTCTGGGCGACTTCCTGCGCAACTGTGAGGTTCCAGTTGACCAACTTCCGAGCCTTCACCGACTCACAATGGTTAGTCTCTCAAAATTAAATCTCAAGCAATCAATCTCGGCATTCGCTGACAAAGTGGCTAGAATAGCGACTTCTCGTGACGTTTTATGATGGGGAGCAGTGGACCAACAGAAACAACGCCAACATCCCTTACCAGCTTCTTCTTTGATTGAGTGATCGATTCGTTCGATCGATCCATCTGATTTGAGGTGATGTGAAGTTATGCAAGCTGTCTTGTTCCCCAAACGCACCAAACAGCTCTAGAACTTCGCCTCATCGAAGCAGGTACCCTTATCTGTCGATCGCTTTTTGGGATTCAAAGAGCTGCGACTGTGTTTCACCATGGCCTTCTACACATTTCTCATAGGCTGATTTAGAAATGTTCCATCATAATGACGGCTAACATGAGGCGACCCATCGTGGCCACTGACCACAGTTTCTCAACCTCGTTGACCAGGGTTGATTGAGTGGGGGTGATGACTCGCGCGATTACTGCTTTTCAGGAACTGACAATGTTATGACGCCAGTATGCTATCGTCGACATGTTCTTTGATTCCCAGCTCAAGTTCGATGACATCCCCTTGTTAACAACGAACTTAGCCCATCTCATATTCGACGCATTACAGCAACAACACACTTCAAAGACAAGTCTGACCAATCTACCCTGATTAATGTCCTTCTCTTTCCGGAGGGTGCTCTACCGCTAAACATTGATCATTTACTTTCCGCATCATTCCATCAAACCTCTTGGCTACTTGTAGTCTTCTTGGATCGTGTTTCAGTTCAATACTGCCAACTGTAACAGCTTCCTAGTGGAACCCATCTGCGTGGTGCGTGCAGGAGAATAGGTCAAGAACGCAATCTTTTCTGGACATATGACGAGGTATGAATTCAAACTTCTGTAGCCACAAGGCCCGAAGCGCAAGCTTTCCCTGGGGGTCATTAGCTGCTTTAATTCACTCCAAAGGTTTAGAGTCAGCCTCCACCTAGGAACGCCGATCCGGCGGATATGGACTTCAGTTTCAAGAGCTTGAAACAACTGTAAGATATCCGCACCAAATTCATTTATCAAAAGCTTGAAACAATATTTCTGTCTCTTTGGATGTTATCGTTCTACTGATATTAAATATCGACAACCTTATTCTACAAAACCTCCTTTCCGAATCAGTATGGCTCCGACTGCATAAGGCTTGTTTTTATCGCCACGATGAAGCTCCGTTCGGCAACTGGCTACTCCAGATTCATTTATTCTTTCGTCGTCAGCAACCGAAATTTGATGAAAAGCTTATCTTTCTCTAGTGAATGCAACCGAAACTTTCTACCCCATCGGTAATGATCGAGGCTCGTGATATCCTTGACGTTTTTAGTAAAGCATTACTACAACCTCATCGTTCCCTTTTATGTAGACACCGCTGCCGTCTAAATCGTTATCACTTCTTCAGACAGTGGTTCGATCTGACTCTTTATTTCGCTAGTTGTGACTTTGGACCACAGATCCACTAGCCGGCTTCGCCACAAGTTTGAACATCACTAGCCCGAATTTGAGAGATAGTACCCGACAACCTAAAGAACATTTACTTGGAATGATGCTGTCTTTCCCCAACGGTGAATGTTGATTCATCTTTGTCGGGTCGTCTGATTGGCACTTGCCAAAGTCCTGACTGCAAGTCAAACAATATGAATATCCTGGCGTTATGTTGGTTATCGAAATTTTCCAACACATCTGGGATGGTCAGAATCTTATTGCCCCTAATCTGGCTGAGCCTCTTGAAGTCGACATAGAGTTTAAATTTCCCATGAGGTTGCTTCATCAACAGGACAGGAGGACTGATTTACTTGTCCGCTTCCTCGATAAGATCGTTTTTCAGCATACTCTTCACTTGCTGTTCATGTTCGTAAAGCAGGTACATTGGAATTCTTCTGGAGCCGAAAGGTCGAAGTCGTTTCGGCTTCATGGGACCTCATATCTCGTCTGTTCATAACATTCGTGGGCTCAACCCATGCCTCGGTACAGACTTGTTATGTTTCAGATCGATCACAGGTTTGGCACGATCGACAAAATCTCTCAATATGACCTGGAGGTTATCGGCAGAAATGATGAACGGTTCTTTTAGTAAATGACCACAGATTCGGACATGGTACTCCATCAGACCACTAATTTTGAGCGTAAATCCACCTACTGGTCAAAGGACTATTGCACAGGTTGAACAACTTTACTTAGCTTTGACCTAATCAACGAAAACGGCACCCTAAATTCATTCGGAAAGTGACTCTAGTTGCCACCAATTCCTAAGTTAGTGTGTATTGCTGTTTTACTGATTACATATACCATTGGATTTCCTGTACAAGTCAAAACCAACGGTTAAAAACTGGAAAGCATTAATCGACTTTTGTCCTAATATGAGTTGAACAGCACTCACAATTGATCGTATCTGTCGCATCCCTATACACCTTCCAACCAGCCTGTTAGGCTTATTGAAGTTCGTTTGGCTCGTCTGTCATCTTGTGGTTATTCCGACGCGGAACGATGAATTCGTTGAAACCTGTTCGGCTCATTTGTGGAAAGCCGATCCTAAATATGCATTTATTTGTCTCTGAAGTGGGCAGTAAACAATCATGACGAATCTCGTACAATGACTGCAGACAAAATATTTGATTTTTTCTCTTCTATAACCATCACTGCTTACTTAATAAAACGCTCTTGTTTGATGTTGTTTAACACACTCTAACCTTCATCTGTACCCAATTGTTTTGGTGAGTTAATTTTCCGTTGGTAGGTAGCTATTTGCGGACCCGTGTTTGGTCAATCCATTGTGAACAGTCTTTCTGCTAGGTAATTTGTGTATCCGACTAGTTCGCATTCAGGATGAGAGAACAGTCTTAGTGTAATATTGTCAAACCGTTCCATATGACCACCAATTCTTTCTATTACCTTTTCTGACGTTTTTTGGATTTGAAAGATAATCGTGTTAACTTGACCACATTAATGTATTGCTGTCTACGATGGTAATCATGATGGTGATGAAGTTGGGCGTTGGTAACTACTAGTCTTCAAATTCTTATCAAAAATCCTTTACACTACTGTTGTGAGCCAAAAACATGGATGGTGCAATGGTTATTCATTCAGGAAACCAACACATGGTTCATGCGTTTCAACATGACAACAAACAAAAACACTTATCTGCGTACGATACTCGTCCTAGAACGTCATGTTTGCCACAGACATCAATACTCAGTTCCTGTATGTACCGAAAACCATTTCATGCAATGCTGCACTCCGATGTTTCTTCTTGTCTATTTCTTGCATCTACTTCAATGTCAAAATCCACGCTGTTGTCTCACTGCTGAATATCAGTGGTGTGAGCAGTACAGTACGATCGCCCACCCTCACTACACTATTATTAAACACAGTAAAATGCATCAAAACGATTAAGCCATCTTCCAGGACGATTTTGGAGGACTTTCAAAGAAACAGACCTTTTGCGAAAGCAAACGCAACCTTGAGGTCAGGACATTGTAAGATTTATACAGTCAGAAGGAAAAAATGTATCCATCATTTTGAAGACAGTGAAGCATGTTAGTGAAAGTGACTTGCTTTTAGGTGTGCGAGTGACACCATAGTGCCACTCTAAGAATGGAAATAGAGGATTTTAGTTATCTGCAAAAATATTTTATCCAAAGGTAACTTCAACAGCTTTTTTCGTGATCACAAACAGTCACTCAACAAAAGCTAACAATTTTTAATCCACAGTTTGTGTATCAAGATGGTATTCACAACAACACAACATGAGATGACGTGGGTGAGTTGAATCCTATCGGAGTGTCCAAACGGAAGTGGAACAGTTGGAATACGGAGCTATCCTTGAAACTCTCATTGGTTTTTGATGCCACTGGTTGAGCACAAATATGTAGTTTACGTCACAGTGTTATGAGTCAAGAACGCGGATGGCACAGTGATTGTTTATTCACAAAATTAACACAGGGTTATGTGCTTCAACACTACATCAAATAAAAACACACTCGCGTCTAACACTGATCTCAGGATACCACGTTAGTCAACGCCGTTCATGCAGGGAAAACACTCATTTTTGTTGGAGTACACTCCAGTTTATTCTTGTATTTTGCTTCGGTTACTTCAGTACCCTAATACGTGCCTCGGCATGACTGTTGACGAACAGTATAGTATGACCGTTCATTTTCACTACAGTAGTACTAATGTTGAATTAGACTGAAAAATGGTCACGGACTCAACAGATCACACACAGACGTATGCAGACGTACGTCAGCTGTACGCACACGTTAAAGTTGTCACAATGAAAAACACCCATGCTTGTCAATAAACTTTCTCGTGGCCTCTTCCAAGATTCCCCTAAAGGCCGCATAAAGCAAAACCAGCTCAATACACTTATCAGAGCATCGAAACGCCATTACCTTAGCCGCAGTCCAATAATGTGCCCTAGCTCTAACAATTTCTGCCACGTTAATTCGCGAACAATCACTGCTGACAAGCCTGGCATGGTTAGGCATGTCAGTGGTCTGGTTCTATCGATCGTGGTGGGATCAGACAGTAATTCAGAATGCGGGTATCGTCACTTTTGACGACTCAACGATGCCCCCGATTAAATACCGTTCTGGAGATCAAGTCGCGACCTGCTACCCACACACTTGAAGGGCGCCCAAATACGGTTACAAGATGCGATGCACTATGTACGCGCCTATGGTGTGGTGCCCTGACGCAGTCAGTGTTGAATCACATAACATACTCATCGAAGGGGCAAAATACTGGGGTATTCCGTAAATGAGCCCCGGTCGTTGGTATTGTTTTTACACAACTGATCGTTTACTGGCAAACTGTAATTGCAGCCCAATATGTTTACTTAGCTTAGCCATGTAAACTTATCTGTATGGGATGTGCTTTTCTCTCATGAATGTTTATGCATGGTAGGATTGTCTTATGGGTTACCAGATTGCCAGACAGCGGATCTTCAGGGAAAGTGGATTAAACACACTTCTACATACCACGATCTCTCGACAATTATTGCATCGTTTCAGACCTACGTTTTTTAGCCATCCCATTGATTTAATCGGTAAGCTTTATTTACGGAACTCGAGGCTGACTTTAGAAGAATGGACAGAGAAGGCTGAAGAAAGACTCGGCACCGAAGCATGAACCAACTGACGTCAGGCTAACCGACGTCGACGTAATGTGTCTCACAGGTTAGGAACCTAAGTACCCGGAACATCCGAGGTTGGAGACAATTTCCGATATGGTGTAGATCATAATAAACGACGCCAATGTTGGTATTTTGTTATGTCGTTAAAATACATCAATTTTTCCTCATTTATTCCCTGTTGTATGGTATCATGTTTGTTTCTGAACTGGATCTTGGTACATAAGTTGTCGAACAAAAGAGTCTACTGGCATCTGTCCGTCACCACGGTATTCGGACAATCAACGTAAATGTGGAGATAAAAGTCCAAAAATGAACATAGCAATTACCATTTCTGAAATATGATGACTAGAATCATATACACTGACGTAAGCAGTAAGACAGCGTGTTCACTTGTCAGAGGATATACTCCTTTTTCAACCAGTCAATTGACCATCATCCACAACGAAGTAAAAGCATGGGTACAATGGCAACCCAAGCTGTCAGGACAGTCGTTTACCGACCACAGCATGTTACATTTTTGGGTTTCCCAACTGGAACGATACGATTACAACCAACCGTGAATGTTTTAGTTTTTGGCCCAGAAACCGTCAATTACGGAGGCCATCCGCAACAGAGATCAAGAAACTGTAATGTGATTGGTGTAGCACTGTTTCACATCATTCAGCTAATCACTTTGATTATTGTTATATACCAATTTACTCGTAAATCGAACTAAATTAACTGTATTTACAGTTCCTGGTCTTCTAATCCTACGACGTCAAGATTACTTTTGGGCTCCAGTTCGTTCATTACTGACTGTTTGTTTAACGAGCTTGACTCTGACACTCTCCTACTCCAACTCACTTTTAAGTTAGCTTTTTTAACATAATATGTTACCTGAATCCCCATGAAATATTTAAACTAACCGGTGCGTCAGCATGTCAAACTTTAGTGCAATTTGTAACTATCCGCTAGACAAAAATGAAGTATAGTCGAAAATTATCCCGCTACAATAGTTGAAAACAATACTTCGTACAACACCTTAATTGATTCAATTCATAAGAAAATTGTGGCATACTCCACAGGATGAGATGTTCATCAGCTCCGTGAAAGTTACGTTCAAGTCTATGCCTAAGTATCAGGTAGACCGACTATTAGTTGAGTTGTGAAATGATCAAAGTGAAATCTTTTCAGGATACAATTTTCCTGGAAATCTGACCCACATTTCCTCCAGTTACTATGCCAACCTCAGAACAGAAGGAGGAGATACACCCCTCGACAAAACTAGGGAGAGAAACGCAATATTGTTTAGACGGTGTTGTTAAAGAATGTCCATTTTTGTGCCTAACTAACAGATCTTTATCTACTGTAAAAACACAAAAGTGGTAGAAACAGTCGACGGGAGCATTCTATTGGTGTGTATTAAAGTCATTCTTCAGAACAGACGAGTACACGATACATAAATCAAACAGGTAGACTGTTCGAGCAGTGTTCATAGTGAGTAGAACAATTTCTCTTTGATAGCTAAAACTGTGTTCTTACGCAACATTTCTCCTCTACTTGGACACAACACTGTGGTCGTTTTTTTTTTGTTAGGCGGATCACATTCAGTTTGAAGCAATAAAATTCCAGTCATTTCACTCTTTGAACAGCAAAAATAAGCAGTGTTGTTTAGTCCGCATAATCCACACCGAATTTGTCTTCCACAATCGACTCAACTATACCCAGACTATTCATGATTATTTCTACTGAATGTTGTGACCTATGTAGTTGAAAATGTATATTATTGTTCGAGAATGTATAACAAAGTAACATGGTTTCAACAAAAAGCGTAGGTCGCTAAATTTGATTAAATTTTGTGAAATTAATTACCAAACACAACATATTATCGAACAGCTCGCATGAAAATGCACACCACGCCAGAAACTGCACCAAAAATGAAATAGAATAAACTAGGGAATATTTGTGAACATTTTCATAGTTGCGCAGAGCGTGACATTTTGCCGAAAACCAGACAGTCACGTGAACCATACACGGTTGGTCAATATGCACCGCCATCTATTAAATGCAGCGAGTCGGGAACAGACGTTTGCCATGTCTGGTTCTCGTGGACTGAATGCCGAATAACCACGTTGGTTTGTCCATGAAGCGGATTAATTACCTCTTAGTGTTATGATTTGAATATGATAAGTTGTTAATCATAGTGTAGTTACCAATACGAACCATTCGAGAATACCATGTGCTGGATAGTTAATTTAATTTGGCAAAATATACTTTGCTGAGCTCTTACTAGAAATAACCCGATTTGTCATGCATTCTTCAACGTCCCGAACTACAAAAGTTGTACTGTCCGACTGTATAACATCAGTAGCATTCCAGCAATGGTTGTCCTAGTCCGTCTTCGTTTTGAGAATGTGGACTAAACAGAACTGATTAGCATCGTCTCTCAGTTGTGCAATCTTACTACAATTATGCACATCGTTTAGGTGCCAGTGGTGATCGGCTAATGGACTACGACTATCGCCGAAGGGTTGTGGTCACAAATCTCCATCATGGTGTAACAAACATTTCAACTGTTGAACACAAGTGAGATTTGTTCAGATACTTTGAACATGCCCGATTTGTCATGAAAAGAAGCACTTAGAAAACAGGCTGATTTTCGGCGTTTCATTATCAGACTAAATACGATACATTTATATTGAGTTTGATGAGGCTAGTAGATATATTACTGGGGCGAGAGATGTCAGTCGATAAAGTCTGTCTAGTTTGAGTCATGAGACTCAGTTACATATTACTGATTACGTGAGTTGTACGAAGTTTGAGGGAGAAGCGTCACATCTAGGCAATCATTCTGTCCTGGGTTTGCGTACACAGCTATGGATGATTCAAGGTTTTCACTAGGCGTTTTTTAGACGAGACCCAATTGTGAAAAGTCAGGACTTCGGCTGGAGCGCTTGCCGCGACTGGGCATGCTGATTCTGTTGCTGGTTCGAATCCAGCCATAGCCCTGAATTTTCACAACTGGGTCTCATCCAAATAATCAAATTTGCCAAACCATTCTTTAGTAGCCTTTTTTGTTAGAGCCAATTAGAAAGAAAACTGGCGATTCATAGCTTGAGGGATTTCTTCGAATTGTTAAAACATTAAAGGAGCTGAACGCAACAAGCAAGCGTCTATTCTCGCTCGACGTCAAATCTGTCTTCACCAGTATCCCACTCAATGAAACCATTGAGTTTCTGGGACAGTATATTGAAACCAACGATATCAACGTGGGAATACCACGAGAAGAACTAAAGCAGCTTTTGTATTGCTACATATACAACGTTAAATTCTCTGGCATGTTATACCGTCAAATGGGCGGTATCGCCATGAGAGTCACCACTAGGTCCATTGTTATCTGATATCTTTACAACAAAGCTAGTAGTTCATTAGGTGATCAAATAAAATCGGTCTCCTTTATATAAGCGTTATGTAGACAATATCGTCTTTGTGGCAGATGAATCTAAAAGCTTCAGAGAGATACTGACGCATTCCACTTCTGCCCATAAAAATATTCATTTTATCCTAAAACCCGAATCATCCACAAGTCCCTAGACGTGCTCATGTCTCGTCACGAGGATGGCACGATACAGTGGATGGTGTATATTAAGGCTACTTGGACGGGCCAGTATACAAACGTCGATAGTTTTGTACCACTAAAACAAAAGAGGAATCTCATCCGATGTTTGATAGACAGGGCCACTAAAGTATGCTCGGACGATACCATTGAAGGGGACAGACAGTCTGTGTTTAATACATTCTTTAAAAATGCCTATCTGGAAAGTGACCAAGAAGCTTAATGTGACAACTAGTGAAGCCTACGTTGCAGTTCAACTACGCGTTTAGTTTACCTCCACATCACTGTTGCGCTCCTAGTTGAAAGATATACTGCCTGTTCATGCAGCCTCTTTTTGTGTTTACCGTTTGTATGTTCCTGTGGAACAAACTACATAGGCCGCACAACACGACGATTGTCCGGAAGCATTCTAAATCACCAACCGGTTTGGGTAACGCGAAGATCGATAAGGCTCTGTTCATCTGCGGTCGCTCCGCATTTGATCGAGTCAAACCCCCTGATCAATCCGACCGGTTAGTTCAAGCCAGTCTATCGAATATGTGGGATACAATCAAAGCAGGTCCAAGGTCGTATACTGTCAGTTGCATAGGTTATTGCGATTCGCTTACTCCCACCAACTCTGTGGTTCCAAAAACGCCTAGTGAAAACCTTGAATCACCCATAGCTGTGTACGCAAACCCAGGACAGAATGATTGCCTAGATGTGACGCTTCTTCCTCAATCAGTAATATGCAACTGAGTCTCATGACTCAAACCAGACAGACTTTATCAACTGACGTCTCTCGCCCCAGTAATATATCTACTAGCCTCATCAAACCCATATAACTATGTCGTATTTGGTCTGTTGATGAAACACCGAAAGGTGAAGTTGTTCTTCACAGGCTGCATACGAAGTGGGTAGTAGACTTCTGATAGAGTAGATATGAAAGTACACAGAAATACATATCGCTGATATACTGCCCAGGAAGAAACCTCATCAAATCTTTGAGACAGCTGAAGAGTACCTCTATCGAATAAAAACACAAAAAATGAGCGCGATGCCTTTCATTGTTCAGGTCTATAAGAGCATCCATGTCCATGCACACATTTGAAGACAATGACTTGTCAGGGTTAGTTATCACTGGCTAGTTGGCTCGGTCCTGACCAGTCGCTGGAGTTCCTCTTCGCTGTATGAAAATAGCACATCATCGTCTGTAAATAAGAGTATGCGCATCGTCGAAGTGCGTAGCAAGTTAGAGGCGCCGAAACGTCAAATATTCAGCAAGCAGCCATCCGTATGATATTCAACCTAACATTTTTCTCAGAGTTATGAACTAAGTAAAGTTGGGGCTAGGACATAACCATGATTCGCGTCAGTGACAATGTCAAAATCATCAGGGCTGGATTCACACGATTTCACTTTCGTCTTCGTGATCATACACATCAGTTCGATCGAGCTGTCAAAATTATTGTCGTGTACTGGGTTACCAAACTGAAACCATCAGCACAACGGTGGTCTACGCGATACTGAGCAACCTCGGTTTATTATAAAAAACAATACCACCGTTTTATGGAGGAACAACATTTACGAGTGCGTTTTGATTGGTCCGTTCAGTCCACGGCCTTAACTCAGACAACTCAGTTGTTTATATCTGACATGCTTTCAGATAACTTGTTTTAATCACCACCCCTTAAAGACAAATTCAACGTGGCATCTGATCGCTGTTTTTGGTTGGTTGGCGCCGATCGACCACCATTCCGCTTGCAGCAACTTGTGCGTGGGTTCTGCTTGGCTGAATTATCTCAACTCGAGAAACCGCTCCAGCCCAATCTTATTACACTTATCCTGGGATCAAAACTTGTCAAGCACCGTCCACAATGTTTCACATTTCACGGAATCAAACGTCATGTTGAAATCCACAGAGGGCGTACAGGGCCTAGTTGCGTTCGCGGCATTCTTCCTGGATCTCTCGAACAGTGAACACCAGGTTGATCACATTACGACCTGCCCAAAATGCATGTTGCTCTTCGGTAACATTAGTTTTCAGAAATTCCGCATTGAGTCAGTCCAGCAGAATTCTTGTTAACACCTTTCCGGCGCACTTCAACAGACTGACGTCTCGGTAAATTTCAAGTTGAGCATCACCCACAACTGATCGCAACTGTCGCATTCCCACACACTTTCCAGTCTGCCCCTTTCGAAAAGAAGGACTAGACCCGAGTTTTGCCCTCATTAGAGCTAGTTAGCAGTGCATATTCTTGACACGGCCTGGACCAGAACTCCAGCCACACTTTCATGAGGCAACTGAATTAACCACTGTGCCACTGACCTCACGTTAGGCACGACCGAATTGTCGTATGTGATAGCTCAACCACTTTCGGTCGTGAATAATGCTCTGATTGCCCAATCGTCTGGATAGGAGACACAGTTACTGCCTGCGATGAATTGTTGATGACGTTCAACTTGAAATTAACCAAATCCCCGACCACTCGTCAGCGGCCTCGGTAATTGTCGGTGTTTTGAATGCCCCATTAACTCTAAGATAAGACATAAATACAGCATCTTGGAACGCTAGGTAAATTACTGTCTACTCTCAGATGGAGTGAACCAACCGGGACAAAGCAAGTTCCAAAACGGCCGCCCTTCTTCAAAATTTTGTTTAGCAACCCATCTTCACTTAAGGCCTTTCCGTATCGCAGGTGCACAGTAGCGCTCTGCACCTCTGCCAAATCCAGGATGAGGAGAAGTGAATATCTGACATCTTGTCGTGGCTAACTATTGACAGTCTACGTATCAATGGTAGCTGGCTGGTTTAGCAGGTTGCCAAAGTCCTTGCGCCAGACTTTCATGATGTCCTCCGGTTGGATGCATAAAACTGCAGAGTCCCCGTCAATCAGTGCTTTAATAGACTGAACGGATAGACCAAAAGTGGCTTTCAGCAAATCATTGTGTTGTCACCGATAAACACAGACATACACCAACTCACCTTGCTTTTTTCATCAGTCGTCCTTGATTCCACGAAGCCGTTTGGTGGTTCATCGGAGAACACTCCGGAACGTGGCTCTGTTCGCCTCATTACCCGGGTCCATTGTGAAACAGCAAACGTTGCATATTTCTCTTGTACCAAGTCGCCGATAGCTGTATTGTTATAGTCGAACCAGTCCGATCGTATCCGGTGGTGAACGCTAATTTTCTAGATGACTTCCGCCGTAATCTGATCCTTGAGGTGTTGCCACATACCCTCGGGGGTAGTGGATACGGGGATGTCTTTCAGACGAACGACTACTGCGTGCAGAAATATTATCCCTATCTTGGAGTTCTCCATCCGTTTAGTATTCACTCTCTGCTATTGCATGCATGATCAACAATAAACAGGCCTGAGAACATGAAAAAACAATTTGGTACTGGCCAGTCTATAGTTTGCGCTACATTCAGCTCCGCCCATCACTTACATGATAGTACTGCACAAATGTCGCACTGTCACAGGATTATGTAATCGAGCAAATGATGATAACCGCTTCGTGGGTGAATCCATGTCGTGATATCGCTCGCATCCACCTGAAATTGGGTGTTTTTTACGGCCAACTTGTGAGCACACTGTTGGAGCAGAGGCTCAACGTTCTCGTTAACGGTACCTGTCCAAGAGCTATCGGACAGGCTGTCCAGTACTGTCCAACTGTCGCGTTGATGTCATCCAGAGCAAACAGTCGGGCACTCAACGGTACCAAGCGGATTGTGGCGGACAGCTGATCATAGAACTGGTCCTTTTTATCATGAATGTGACGTCTAGTTTAGTGAGGATTAACGAACGTAATACGCTACTCACACGACTATTACTCAGTAGTAGGACCAAAGCATATACTGTGACATCGAAGTAGCCGCAGGAAAAATATAGAAAGAAACATCGGAGTGCAGCATCGCCCAAAATGGTCCTCGCTACATCTGGGTTCTGTGGCAGCCGAGACGGTCTGGGCCGAATACTGTATGCAAATGAGTATTTTTCGTTGTGGTGCTGTTTAAGCGCTTAACCCATGTGTTGCTTTCTCTAATAAATAACCACTGTGTCATCCGAGTTCTCGGCTCACAACACTAGTTAAACTACAAACACTAATAGGTGTAAAAACCACTTTCTCCAGTAACAAGCTTGAACATACTGATAAGTGTGGCAGAGTTTTCTCAACCGAGTTGCAGACGCATGTACCGAATCCAGAGGCACGAGCTTAGTCTGTGTTTTTAATTGTGTCCTAGTACCGGACTTGTTAAAGTACACATTATTCGTTCCTTCGTTTAGTCACAAACACAGTGGATTGAAATAGCTTTGGCCAATATTGTTACCGAAGCTTGTGGTCTACTAACATACAAACACACTACGTTCTGAAATATGCGAGACTGGGCTTTTGGTTATCATATGGGATAACCGACTCTCTTGGTTGATCGCCGAGATGAGAACCGATAGCGATTCGAGAATTGTCCCCACTGCAGACTAAGAACGCAACTTGACTAACCTCCAAATGACGAATAGTTACCATCAAATGATGCAGGAACATTCAAACACCGAGTTCTGCATCACCCAACGACGAACGACCGGGTTGGAATCATACCCTAGTTTTCTGAAGTTGGTCCAACCGTCATCAATGTGACTGAACTGTCTAATACCAAGCACGAGGAACCGACACGTTTCTTCATGGGGTATATACAAACTGGTGTCAAAGTTTACGGAAACCAAATGCGTGCGCAGCAAAGTATGATGCGCTAAGAGACCATGAGGACCAGCTTGTGATGTGACTGCTTTCGAATTGGATCAGGCTCTATTCCGAATTTTCCGATAAAGTATACAACAACCAATACAGTAATAAAATGTTCCCTTCCGTACCGCGAATACGATCATAAGAAGATGCAACGTTTACCTGATAAGGAAATAAGACCCCTAAAATGTTAGCAGATAATCCGGGTCGCAGGGAGAAAGTTTGTATCCGGTTCACTGAGCACTTTGACATTAAACAAGCCCTTTTAAACAATGGAGTAACGTTCTATCTCGACATATCTGTTAAGTCTCGTTCCTGAGTCACGGCCTTCAATTTCCTGCTGTAAACAAAATAGCAGGTGGTGGTTTCATACAGATATTCCCTGCATACTCTTAAGGCAAACTCGAAGGGCATCATCTAACAATCGCCTTTCGAGGGACGAAGTTGTTGATCACTTCAACATGATGCCACGATTTCAGATTACATAATGAATGTCCAAGATGATCTGATCGTTAGATTTCCTGGAGGATGTATGGGTTGAGATGATCTGGAAGAATGACCACTGAGATCTTCAGATTGGTCTTCATTGAACTTTTTCGTTCGAGGACAATTGAAAGCGGCGATATAAAACAAAACTGAGGAATTCGCAAAAACGGAGGTGAAAATTTCACATCAAGTTAAGAGAGACCCAAAAGGTTAAATCTCAGAAATTTATGTTGTTTCGCATGAAGCCCATGCTTCAATATGGATAATATTTTGAGCAGTCTGTAAGTAACAAAAATATTTGGACTTACGGAACGTTTGATTTATTGCAGTCAAAACTGACAAGCTGTTTTAAAGCCGCGATTAACTTCCTCTTCTAGTTGGTTAATGCAGTAAAACAGGGGGTCTTCATTTCGTTCGTTTGCATGACCATTTGATTTGTACTTTTTGGCTTTCGATGGCCAGAGTTTCGATCGGTCACACCACAGCATCTCTCTGCTCGTCTATTCGTCGACGTCAGCCACGTACAGATGGTGCTTGCTGACATCGGGTGCCCACGACTGGTTCTTTCGCCATCTAATGTCAGTGTAACTACTTGGTAACTATTTTTGGATGGTTTGTACCACAGAGAAAATAGTAATTAACCGATTAACCCTAATCTCATTAATAAGAATACATTGTAGTGTCCACAAGTCACAGTTGTATTTCATAATTCATGTTTATACATTTGGGTATACATCGTTTTATCTTCAGTTTGAAATCATCAGAAATCGATTTTTTGAATTGAATCACCAACACTAATAAACGGTGGGTATCGCGCGTCATCTCCGTCTTCTTCATTCGTGTGAATCTTGGGTGGTTGGACGGTGAGTTATTTTAGCACCGCGTATTAGCTGATCTATCGACGCTCAAATTTTATCGTATCACGTCGTTTGTGGAATTATCTATCGGTCATCCAACAGATCTAATCTCTGGCGCTGTTTTTTTCTTTCTTGTGGTGTTCTATTCAACCTAACGGACCTTGACGTATCAGTGAGTCGTTCCTGTTATTTTATCGACACATTTTCCGTTTAATTCGTACGTCTACCTTTGATCCTATTCGTCACCGTTACAACTTTTCTGTGATATTACCATATTTTTGGTCATTTTTATTAGTTAATTGATCAGTCCACTACAACATCCTATCATCAGTTGGTGCTCCTTTAGTTGAATTCTACGCTAAACATATGATATTTTGCTGATCCGTAAAATTAAATCACATTATTTGACATATTATTGTAACGCTATAGCTAGTCCGTTCATTACGGAGTGAACCGTTGAAATGAAAGACCAATTTTGCGTACAAAATTCCACGTTACGTTATTGTTTTCGCAACAGTTCTCGCTCCCATTCAACGTTTTTTTTCCGCTCACGTTCGCACTTATTCCACTGCAAATCGTTAACCTCCCCCCCTCCAGTGCAGTAAGTTGCACGTTTGCATCGCTTAGATTCGGGGATCTAGATTACTTCAAACTGAATACATGATCGAAGCCTTCGTACTCAGATAGGCCTTTCGGCTAGTCCATTTTGAAAGGAAGCACCAGACTCCAGTTTCGCTCTTACTAAAACTCATCTCTGTTCGAAACGCAATTTACACTCAGGCCCTGATGCTTGTGAGGCTGGTGTGTTAACCACAACGCCAACGTTCATTATTGTCAAGACCAGAACATGGCACAGAAAGCCTGGGTTGCAGCAAGTGCGTGTGACTGCAAAATAATACTGTCTGTTCATACTGAGTGTGAATTGCTGATGTTTGTAAATCCCGTCATCAAATTCTGAGTCGGTTTGTCGCCAATGTGGTAACAATGGACAACAAAAGAAGTTCGCATGATCTCACCGGGTTCCGTTAAACTCGACTTCCACCGATCAACTTACTGCTGACAGCTACGGGAGGTGGTCTGATAGGCCCGTGTGGTCATGTCCAGGTTAAAGCGAATTCGAGCAGGCGCAACGCATAAGTGCCCAGACAGACTTAAGAGTCGGCTGGTTTGTGGTCTCGGTCACTGAGACCAATACGCAGTTCCCATGCGTTGTACGTGGTCGACCGAAAAAGTTAGCACCATCAATGTCTTAGCGTTTATGTGGCGGAAGGGGTGGTGGCAAACCCAGAATTACCACCTGGGACCGTGAACTTCATTTCTGAATCAAAGTAAATCATTCTACTAGGTAGTGTTGAAATACCGAAGTAGGATTTTTTTTTGGTTCTTTTTTTTTCGTCTAAAACCGCTTCCTTCCGTGAGGAAACGATTTTATCCAATCAGAATGGATGGAAATGTCGTGAACAGTCGAGAGGTAAACTACGCTATTTTTTCTACCTGTTCGGCCTATATTCAGTTGTGCTCATTGGTGGCTTAGTGACCTTAACTAACATTTCTGGTAACTGTCCGTAGATTTTCTGATTCGAGTATGTTTATAGGTTTCTATGCACCATATAAATACCTTGTAATTTCCTCCTAGTGGCACAAGTTGTTGGGGTGGTGCACAGTTGTTTTTTCACCCGTCTTTTGGTTTGTCTTGGAAACAGTTAACGAGGACAGTCGTATTATTCTCGGGATCAAGATTTTCCTTGTTAATTATTACGCGGAAAATAATCCGATTTCTATCAAGCGCACTAATAAACAGTGCACGAACTAGCCTATCTTTTCGAGAGTTTGCAATAGATTCTTACTGATGCGTAGTGCATCGTCAATGCATAGTACGGCAGGAATCGGAAAACTACCTTCACGCGAGAATCAAAGCAAGGTTCTGTAACGCAATTCGCCGACGTGTTATTGACACCATTTCAGTTTTTCATTGTGAAATTTGTGTGCATGATTTACTTGGCCCGTGGTTCATGCTTGTCGGTTTGTATTACCATTTCATATTCTTGTCGTGGCCTTGTCCTTCAGAGAAACGCTTTCTCTCGGTGTTTGTATTCCGTTGCACGTTACACCTCAACGCCACAGCAAACTATCATCCACTGTCTTTCGTACTCTGATTGGCTACCGCTATCGGGGGCGGTTATCCGAAATGAAGTAGTCGAGATGAAATATTGATCAGTTTTAGCTAAATTATTACGTTCTTTGATTCAATCTTTCACACTTATACCTCTAGTTTGAAAGGTCAGTTTCCAAATAATCATTTTTTCATCAAAAGGGAGGATGTAGGAATATGTATACAGAGAGGGTGGCGATCGAAAATTTATGGGTGTACCCTAAAGGTGATAAATATCACTAGTCTGTTCTGTTATTGGATAAGAATTTATACAACTGCTTCAACTTAACTATAAGTTCTTCAACTTTTCAGGTTTTGCTGGTCGTTTTGTAATAATTCCAGTCTCAGAGATTCCATTGTCATATCTACGCTACCAGTGTTATCAGGTGTGTCATCCTAGTAGTCAAGATGTTCATCATCCTGTTTACATTACGCATTCAAGTATATATCACTTTGGATTGAAATGATGAGACTCTGCAAACCAAGTTGACCAACAGAAGTACAATAGCGGCTGGTCCAACACCAAGAAAACCAGTAGCTGAAAGTGATGACTGGAAACGTGTGTATGAGTTGTGCGAGACGAAACATTGTATTAATGCTAACGGATTAGAAGACACGTCAGCTTTGCAAAATGGTGAATGCGTTGGTTACTGCGTATTTTCACGTACCTTGTAACAGATGTGTGATGTATCGACTTTTCAGTTTCAGTCATACGGAAGTTCGACCCAACCTTATCCCTGTACATTCTACCTCTCTTTTTTCTGACGGTTAATTGGACCTTCACCAAAGATGCTTTTGTTTATCGCGTCAGTCTGATAGTTTTGTATTTTGCTTGGGTGGTGCGTACATCACCTTTTTGGAGCTTGGTCCGTTTCCGTTGCTTTTGAATCTCTTGACATATCGGAAGAACTCTGCTGGGTATGAATGTCACATTATATGATCATAATTCATCTTTAGCCTGTTTGGCATCCACTTGTAATCCATTTCGCGGAAAAGATGCCAATCGAGACTGTTGAGGTTGTCTATTTATTCACTGTGATAATTTATTCAGTAGTATCGTGGCATTGTGATTCAATCTTGTTTTGATTATTTGAGATCGTGGATGATTGTACATCTGGTGATTGACTCCACAGGCCAAGCAGCCTTTGCGGTCACAACGATTATGTGCTTTTACGAACCAAAGAATGAAGAGCATATGCAGCAGCCATTCCAGGACGGGGAAGTTGGGGCGTCCTTGGAAGAATTCAAGGACATGATCAAGACTGTCGGAGTAAAGACCTACCGTGAGAAGCCGGATACTTCGCAGACACAAGTGAACGATAAGGTCAAGGTGGTGCTGGACGCATCGCGGAGAGACTTAATGAAACTGGACTGTGTCCTCGCAGAGGGAGCGCTGCGTCCGATATCCAAGCCGACTGACAGGTAGCGATGTGGCATCCTAAGATGAATCGCTTTGAAAAAGCAGCGGATCCCTCGGAATTTAACGCTACTTTGCAAAGATTTTTTAACAGGCCACTAATTGATCTGGATCAAGATTCTAGACCGCAGTTGCTTGCAGAGCAGTTTCTCAAAGGTCTCTCGTTGATCGTTCACGAGTAGTTCATCGTTTCCCATGTCATCCGACGATTGAACAGTTATGGCCTCGCAAGAGCTACAGAAAGGCTGGGCGTTATGTCCGTAGCCCTGGAGGATGTGACCAACAATGCTGACAGGAAAACACTGGAAGGAGTACATAAGACAATGGAGCTGCTGACAGTAAATGCATCTGCACTGTAGGCAGAAAGAACGGAAGAACGATAAACAGCAAAACTAGTTCAGCTGCGGGAATAAAGAAAATTGACAGAGGAAGTGTGCCGCTCGACTGCATAGGTTTTTTTTAAAAAAAATAGTGCTCCATTACCGTTATTTTTACTGGGCGGATGAACTAGCACCAGGAGTTATTAAGAGAGGAGATCGATGGAAAGATAAAAAATTATTGATCGATGCGGCAGTCGCCATTTAGTAGAGTCAAGCACAGTTTAGAATCGATAACAATGATGGTCAAAATGTTTGGTGGACATACCCTGAAAGTTGATGGCATGAAAAAATGTAAAGCACGTATTCACAACGAAATCATGTATCTCCAGGCAGACGATGCTTACAGCCAATTTTCTAGCCGCGACAACTGCCGTGAAAAAACTGATGCTGAAGATGCCGACAACATTGGGATTTCTTGACATCCATGGGAGATCAACAGAGTACCAGCAATCAAACGAGTACGGTCAAGACCTTTCTTCGCATAGCTCCCTAACTGAAGACTATAGAGCTTCTGTTGGAAGGGGCTTGGCCAGAAAGTCTGTGGGAATACGTAAGCCGCGATTAACCTTGAGTAATGCTCAGTCCACATGATAGTGATATTATATAACGTGTGTCCACTAGACTTACCCTGTGTTCGACGAACTAAGAACACCACGGTAATGGCAATGCAACTGACTAGAAATCCGCACCACTCCCCGAGAAAAATGACCATTAAAACACTGGCATTAAACCGAATGGGCAGAATTATTGTAAGAACACATTCAGAACAACTCGACAGACCGTTTGAGTTTTACTTGCTTCTCTAACCTCTAAATAAACCTATGAGCTCATTCCCGCATAGGGTGAACTGACTGAAATTGAAAACGCTAAAAAGATGAACTGCTGTGCTTGAAAAACGCTCTTGGGCGCTCATCTTTACTCGCACATTGTCCGTTTTGAAGCTGTCTAATAACTCACCGAAGCCACGTAAAGTTCGGAACGAGAACGAGTGATTCTTTGATTGCTTTTTGGAGTAGTTCTCTCAAAATCATCCAAACGGTGGTAGCTGGCTGATCAGTAAACTATCGAAGCGCTCGCGACAGATCTTTATATCTCTTGGTTGTACACCCTTCAAAGATGTCGTACCGGCATACGATTATGTTGTCAAGCGAACCGCTGAGCCCAAGGTGTGCTATGATTTTCGTCCAGCTAGATTTGCGTGTCTGTGATAGTCGAGTTGTGGGTACCATACAAATGAAACAGAAAGTCACCGCTTTCATTGACTGCATCGAAACTGTGAAGTCCAAGAACACTCGAGAACGCTGTTGGATCACACTCAACCCTCAAACGGAAATCGTCAAGAAACAGTCGATCACTTTTGACGAGAGCTGAGTATGAAACTGGTTTTGTGCTGTTGATGTGGCGAATAGTTGGAACACAAACTCTAAGTAGCAGACTTAACTCAACCGGGTTGAATGCACGTGATTCGAGGATTGATACCGTGTGATTCATTTATTACCAATGAATTGATGCGATCCGCGGCTGTGAAACGGATTTTCTGCCCTCTAGTACCTTCTGTTGGATAACCGACGCAGTAGAGAGTGTTACCAGCACCGGCTTCCGGCTGGTGAAGCAGGGCTATGTTTTAACCCCAACCATGTATAGTTATCTTTGGCCACAATGACACCAACTACTTTTCAGAACTTGAAGAATCATGTTCAAATGAGGTACCAAAAAGAGTGACACCTGCCACATATCCGTCGTTTCAACCAACTAAGTATGTTGCATAGTCAGAATTCAGAATTCAGAATTTATAATTTCTTGTTACCATTATTATTATTATTATTATTATTATTATTATTATTATTATTATTATTATTATTATTATTAAAATATTATATCAATTCGTGGAACTACCAATCGGTAACGAATGTTTGGAGTAAAATGAGCACATGCACGCTTACGTGAATCAGACTATACTGAAGCCATGCTCATAAGTTTTATCACCTGGCCATGTTTCCAATCATTGTTACTGTTTTTTTTGCTAAACGACTGTCACCTGTCATTCGCTTGGATGATGATACGCCGTTCACTCAGTATCCGTTCAGTTTGGCAAAGACTTGTTGTAACCCGAGCCGAAATGGCGAGGCTGACGTCTCTGCTGATTGGTCTTGTAAATCCACTACTCTCTCTCTC
>LUCH01003646.1:6936-57080 GCA_013368495.1 Paragonimus heterotremus | reverse complement strand
GGATCGGAACAGGGACAACACAACTGAACAGGACAGGACACGGTCCGGACGAGCGCCACTGTATTAAGCTTGTACACCGATCCATCAATAAAGATCTAAACTAATTGATTTAACTTTCTCATTGACTATCGTTGAGATATCGTTATTTGTTAGTGGGTACTCAAGCTATCACGGTCAAGAGTTCCACTACAGTTGCGATCAAGTCTAATCTACCATAGATTTTCCTGTCCGGAGTTGTATCACATTGTAATTCATTTTACACATTCACATGCGCAATGCTACATTACAATTATTAAATATGGACATTGCTCGTGTCGTGGTGTTCGTGATTGTTCATTCATCTGGCTGCTATGTTACGAACACGTTACTTTGGTAACATAGATGAACTTATCTTTAACATTTAGAATTTTACGGGAAGTTTGGGCTGGAAGTACACTTGTCTTGCGATGACATTGTCATTCTTAAGGTACACCGTGCGTTCTTAGTTATAGACTGCATGTTTTAAGTTTAAGTGGAAGGTAATCTCGTAGTAGCTGTCAGTTTGAGTGTCATGTTAACAAACAGTGACTCGTTTCTAGTTTTCAGCTTTATGTTCTTTCTATTTTTGCTATCATCCTAGTTCCTGAGCGGCAAAACTTACTTATGCACGTAAGGCAATGCTTCTGTTACTGTTTTCCTGGATATGTTACTGGCACTTTAATGTGTTCATTAATCTGACATGCCTAGTTCCATGTCACGTAGTCTAGTGTTATTGTGCTTTATTTACTTCGTTTTCAGTTTTCCCTTTAGTTGCTGTATCTTACCAACGTGCAATATTATCGACGGACTTTTTTTGTTTGTATAGCGTTGTCTGGATGAACTATCGCTTCATCGTTTCGCTGCTGAAGAGTTAAGGATATTAAAGCGTATTGCGGACTTAAAACGTGCTGGCTTGTGGTCGCTTGACGAGAAGACTATTTTGGATGGGACGGGGATAGGCTGTTCCGATCCTGCACCCAGTTTATCCTCGTTGGCGCCCCCGGTTTCAGAACAGACGGAACGCGTCTACAGTGATTACTTGTTTGCCGAGTTACAATGGCTTGCTGAAGATTTCAAACGGGAGCGTCAATGGAAGAAAACATCTGCAAAAAGGGTACGCTGACTCAGTTATCTCTTTGTTACATCGTTGTTTTGTTAAGAGCTTCACTATCCTTCCTCATAATATCTTTATGTGACTGCTGTACATAGACAAAGCTGTTACTCTTGATGTTTCGTCAGTATTTTTTTTTATCTATACCGCGCTTTTACATGCCAGTTTCCTTACCTCCTAAAACTGTGAAAAGATAGACATGCCGTTTTTGATCAGGTTTTACGCTGCGTGTACACCGAGATCCCTCAGAAACACTTGTCATCACATTAGGATACTCTAGCTCTGTTTTATTTGTACACATGACACTAACATATTGTGATTTTGGCGTACTTCTGACAGTCAGAAGCCTCATATATTAAGTCTAACCAAACTACTGGTAAACAGGTAGTTCTTAGAGAATGTTGCGCTGGCCCACGAGACTGGTCCACAACGCAGTTGTCGAGTTCTGAAGATTTACTCTGACACTCGCCGGACCCTAATATTCTAACCAGTGTTGTTTGCATTCAAGCTGTTACTGTTGGTTAACCGAGCGGAATTGGGTCAGTCCATTATGCTTTCAAATCATGATGGGTTCTTTCTCTTGAAACTTCTGTTTTGTCTGTCCAGCACTTTCAGTTAATAGGTCTTGATCTATTCGTTTCAGATCGTGTTGTTGGTCATCTACTCAGCAGGACGTTTGCTGCACAATCCATGGATGATTTCTCTATCCCACTCACCACTATTTCCAAGGTGTTTACTCTAGTTCTTATTAGAGATCAAAGGATGGCTTGCTAGTCTCTGCTTATGCTCAAGGCCGTAAACTCCGATACAGGCCAACAGACATTGACACTGTTTAGATTTATCCAGGAACATTGGGGAATTGATGTGTATCCATTTTCCGTGCCCGATACTGACCGTAGAAGCGAGCAATGCTGTGTTGTATCTGCGCTAAATTGTGTTTTCGATTCGATCCTCCACCAGGGTTTACTTCACGTTTTAAACTGTTCATTCTGAGGGCATTGGGCAACTGATTTCGATACATTGTGATAGTAACTCCTCTGACTACTGTAATGGTTTAGTCAGTCGGAGACTGCTGTTTATTACGTGTTTTAAAGTGGGTGTTTCCCACTATAAATTTGCCATGTAACAGCCAGAAAGTGTATATTAGATTCGTTGGATGAGGCAATAAAAGTAACAAATAACGCAGGGAATAGGATGCGTGCTGGCTTTTCAGTTCCGTGGAAATTTGTTGTTTGCGTACAACTGTTATTGCACATGCTTAGCCGTAGTAAAAATCCACAACGATGATCAGATAGGCTCACAGGGATACGCATAAACAGCGTGGAACTCACAGAGAATAAATGGAACGAAATATGAAGTCCGTAGGTTGTTCTGATAACTACATTCGAATCGAAAACATCGTTGTATGTTCAATGCGAACGATGTGAGAAAACGTTTTCCAGGCTAGACATTGGATACACCAGTGGTTTACAACTCAGCCATTAAAATAATCTACGTTGTACCACTGAAATGTTCATTTCTTATAGACTTACAGCATTCCTGTTTTGAGCTGTGATACTGTCAGTTGAACTTCTTAATCACGTTTACTTGTATGGTTTTATAAACAGCTTGAAGTCTTTGTTTGTCAGGATTTATTGTCCAAGCATGTTTGGTTTCATTCGCTACGTGTAGCTGGCTCTTGCTTCCGTCAAGGCCTATCGTGAGAAGACGGAGCGATCGATGCGGGCCGGAAAAGAGGAAGTGGTACGTATCCGAAAGCTGTGTTCAACGATCGCTCGTATGGTGCGTGACTGGTGGCGTCAAATCGACAAGGTGAGTCATATCGGACATTACTGGCCGCTTAATTCGCCGATTTCTCGTCATATTGTGGTCAGGTTCTGGCCACAAGAAGGGTTACATAATGTTTGTGCAACTCATTTTGCTGTTTTGTTAATGTGGCCGGGAATAATCTCTTGTGTTTGCCCGTCGTTTTCCCGTCGATTAGTCTGTATCGAGTGAGATGAGCACATGAGCAACGGGATCATTCAGCAGTGTTTGCTCCGGAGAAAGCACGGATAGACGACAGATTAGTCAGCCGGTTCGAACGGGCAGTCTCTGTTATTTGAGTCGCGTGCCTCGTGTGCCACCTGAACATTTACTGCGCCGAAAACTGTTCGTCGGGATTGCCAATGATTGAATGAGGCCAGGCAAAGACTTGACCGCGAGTTATCAAGGCTGGTTGTTCCGTTATGCAAAGCCGTTAGGTACCGTCTGCCGGATTACGGATCTCGTCATCATTGATTCACTGTTTGATCTGACTATCTGCCATGACAATATGCTACAGTCAGTCGTGCACCTGCATCAGTTTTATTTTAGACTCTTCTAGTTAGTCTCTCTTAATGCATTTTTTAAAATTTCCCTCTGATCCTGAGTACTCGTCACCGCAGCAATTAACGGCGGCTCGAACCAAGTTGGGGCTAAAGGTCGTTTATGTATGTATGTAGATTTCCCCCATTCCTGCGTCAAAATTCGCTGTCTGGTGACCGTTATCTGTCCCTACATTGTCAGAGTGAAGTTATGGTTATGCTTTTATTTGTTTGGGAGAGTCACAATTGCAAAAAATCCGAATTTCTGCTAGATTTTGATTAGCAACATAAGCAGCATGCCTAGCCCCGGAAAGCGCTATACCAGCTGAGCTCTGAGACCACTCCGGGAGCCCAACGGTGAGCGACGCTGACGTTGATGGGTTCCTGTGTGCGCTGTTCTAGAAATCCTGTTTGAACCGTCAATTCTCTGGCTTTTTTGGGTAGGATTTTTAAGTTCCTGGCTTGTTTTCATGACTCAGTCGGTAAAGCGCTTACGGTATTTGAACGTGCTGGCACGACTGTGCCTGAAACATAAACTTTTCGCGGTTAGGTTTCCTCTAATTTACCAAATCTGCTACACTAAGGACCGGTTTTGCATATTTGATGTTTTCCTGGTTCCCGCGCAGTGCGTTCAACTTTTTGATCGGTGGGTCTAAAAGTTTCGCCGGTGGATTGGCGAACGTTCTCTATTTCACCAGTAGGCTTATTGGTGGCATTGACAATTACATGTAATCGCATCCCCATAGACTTTCCAGTCGGCCCCTTTCGAAAAGAAGCACCAGACTCGAGTTTCACTCTCATTAGAGCTTGTCAGTAGTGCATATCCTTGCCACTGCCAGCACTAGAACTTCAACCACGCTTTGTTGAGGCAACCGTGTTTACCACTGCGCCATTGACCTCATATTAGGCACGACCGAATTATCATATGTGAACGCTCAACCACTTTCGCCTGTGAGGAATAACTACACGCGATGTCAAAAAGTGTTTCCAGTTGGCGGTTTGGATGGTTGCGAACTCCTCAGCCAGGCAAACAACATCTACCAACCTTGCACAGCTGGGTGGTTAAGGTTTTCATAGGATTTCACTTCCATGTCGCCATCTGGCCGATTTTCGGTTTATCCTAACATTCACCTGCTGCATTAAGCGATGTGCGATGTGGCAGATGCCCCGTCGGTATGTAGTGTTCATGATCCATTTAGAGTAGACTGTGCATTTCAGTCGCCCCGGTTGTCGGTCACAAACTTCGAGATTTTCGAAAAACAATCTGATCGACTGTTGTGTTGCTCACATAACCAGCCCGTTTAATAAATGATAAATAACGGAGACGATGGCCGTCTTAAACCGAGGTTGTGTGTCCATCTTCCACAGAAATGGGTCAAGATTCTGATCCATCGAGCAATACTGAACGTATACACGCATTGTAACTCCTCTCTTTAATCGACAGTGGACGCATCTGCGGTGTCACAAATGAGAAGGGTCAAAAAACGCTCTACGTGCTTTCGTTGTTCTCATGAACACGTCGCCAGCGCTGTAACGTTGTGGTGAAATAACAATACCCAAGTAAGTGTCCAACAGTCTCGTTCTACCTATCTGTAACAAGGAAGTTAGATCAAAGACCAGCCCAGTCTTGTGACGGTATTACTCTTTGAAGGTGCAAAGTGCATATCAATGACCAGTTATGTCATTTAACCGGTTTAGCATAGTTTGTGTGTCATTTGTTGAATGACCAAAAGATGCAGTGTTTTTCACATACTGAAGGTCAGTTTACTACCTGGCGGAGGCTTCATTCCAAGATCCCTGCGAGCTTTGCGTGTACTTTCCAGAATGTCATTCGCAACATAATTAAAAGACGGAGAGAGATCTGATCCCCCTGTCGAACGTCGTTTTGAATAGAGATCGCTTGTGGTAGCTGCCATGCATGCGCACTGTGCAATCACGTTGAACATACAAATGCTTCGATGAATTACTATATTTCGTTAGAACTCCTCTGCAACGAGAGCTGCTCCTAAGAACGTATCAGACAGCAGAGTCAAATACAGCATTCAGGTCCTAAAATATCACTGCCATTTGTCAGGGAAAGAAGCATAGATGTTTCGGCCTATGTTGCAAGGTGAAACTGTGGTCGGCACATCCCCGGCCTCGTCGAAAACTTTCCTGTCATCGTATTCGGTTCCCTTCATCTTTTGGAATCCGCTGCATTTTGAGACTCGTGTGTGGGTTGGGTACGATTAAGGGAAGGCCATCATGTTTGCGATTATCACATAATATTCTGGCACTTTTTTTGAAGGTAAGGATGACTGTTGTTAAACGTCGACTGCGAGACGTTTCTCCGGTTTGCCACATAGAACGAACTAGTGTGGTAATCAAAAAAGTCCTCTCTGGTTTTTGATGCAAACTTTAAAGACGAAGTTCAGACCTGAAGCTTTTTTGTGTCCCAATAGTTTAACTCCTTAAATCATTCTGGTTTCCGACAGAGGCTAATCGAAAATATCACATCGAGCACACTATCTTCGTAGTCCACAGCTTCATGGGATGGTTCAGGTCAGTTGACTTTCCTCAATGTCCAGCCCATCTGTAACATGGCCGCGATCAGATGTAAGTTCGCGAGCCATCTTTTTTTGCACAGTCACACGTAGCTGTTGTCTACATCCAGCGTAACTACAAATAACAAAAGAAAACAGCAGCTGACTGTTCCAAGTTTAGAGTGTTTTCTCCTTCTTAGCGCGTTCGGCCAAGTATCCCTCATGTTCCTTTCGTAAGTTTCCATTATATTTCACGACAGTTGTCGCTGTGTTCCAAGTCAGGAGGATTCAGTCGACGTTTGTACATAAGTTCTGTCGAACCGGCAGAAATTTACTTCCTTCGTTTCCTCATCATCGCTTTCGAGCAAACGTCTTCGAGGGGCGTTCGTATTGCTGTGATCTCAACTGTAATCTTAATTGATCTTCAACTACCTCCAACACTTGGATTTTGTATGAACCTCCGACAACCGATAACGGAGATCTCTCCTATGTCCACTATTCGGTCGTTCTCTTCTTTACTTCCTCTGTATTAAAGGTAGTAAGTGTATGCGTATACGTTCACCGTTCATTTTCTGTTGTCCTGTTTCCCCGTAAATTTCCGTTCACCAGGTTCTTAAGCTATGTTGTTGAAGATCTCTGCAACCACCAAGACTAAGTGTGTTACGTATATCATTCTCGGAATGGCAATTTTGTTTCCGAATTTTCCAATCTGATTTCTACTTTCATTGATTATCTATTGCAAGTCAAGCATACTATCGAACGTTGTGCGCTGGTCGATTTTGCACCTAATATTGTCAAGTATTCATTTTCAGACCAATATTTGTTCAAGACGGTAACAAACCTCGCAGCCTTGATTTGATTGTCTTTCGAATCCCTCTATTGATACGCTGATCAACTCTTCCCCAATTCGTTTGTTGGAATACAGTCTTAACTACTGTTTTACTGATCTGTTTCGGAGACCGCTACTCTTTTCAACCGGAACATCCTGAACGACCTTTTCGTTGCAACCTCAGTGCGACAGTATGTTTCTGAGCATGAACACATTCGTGATCACTGTCTTAGGATTCAGCCTTGTTTTGTACATGTGATTTGTTAAGTGTTACGTAACTAGATTTCTAAACTTGATTAATATAGCACCACTGACAAACCCTTTGGGCCACTATTGTAGTGCTTAGTTTGCTTATTTTCTGTCTTCTGTTCGGAACAGCTTGTAGATAATGGTTGCCGTAAAATATTTGAAACGGACACTCAAGAATGCTTGCATTTTCGAGTGCTCATTTAACAATTGAGACCTCTTACTGTTATCATTTTGCCAGATTGTTCATGCGAAACAGCAAGCCCGTCTTTCTGTCAAACGTCATCAAGCCATAACTATGCATCTTGGGCGAGTGCTGGAGACAACAGAAGAATATACTCGATGGCTCACTGATGGCATTGCTGGTACAGTGACAGGGGAACACTCCAGAACAGGCGATCTTATGGATGGAGGACTATCCGAATCCACCTCCGATATGCCTGACTGTGGACCGATGAGTGAGAAACGACAGACTACGGTGGAGGGATCAACCGATATATCAAAGCGTCCTCGTGAGGTTGGAGATGAGGCCGTTGTGGATGTCGATTTATCTGATGCCGATTTTACGGTTAGCTTCTGTTATTCTTTTTTATACTATGCGCTTTGCTTGGGAATTGTTACCAATGGAAAAAACTGTTATTTTGTTTCACCAGGCCGACGAAAATGCCTTGGCAGCCGCAGAGGACGACGAGGAGACAATCGAACGCGAAGAACAGGAAGCTGTTGCGTCTTCTAACTGTGAACCTGCTGATGTCGAAATTGCCCAACTCACCGCTGACGCTAACTGTCCAATAGAGGATCTATTACCGCCGGACTATTTTGACTACCAACCTGAACGATCTCTGTCATCATCTTCGTCCTCGCCAACAGCCAACACTGAAGATGATGAACCCAATGTTATGGAAACGGATGTGAAAGTTAGTGGTAGACACTTGTTGGTTATTTTTTTTTCGCATAGGTATATTGGATAGGAATGCTTGAAAACTGAAGGCGCTGGAAATTCTGCAATGAGAAGGAGGGGCTAAGATGAAATAGTGAACTGGCAACGTAGTAATGCCACGTGGTGGGTGTGATTGGCGACAAACTGTTTACGAACGTGAGAAAAAGATCTGGTTTAAGTGCATGTTGGCCTTATTGGTTAACAGGTAAATAGCATGCGTCCGAACAAAAAGGGGTGCACTCGCGACTACTATGTACTCCAGTTATTCATAATCCAATTTGTTTAGTGGGGTTGAAAACGGTCACCATTTTCCGGCTTTTTCTGAGACAAGCAGGTGATTCCGTTATCTTGACGCCGATTGTCTAATACAGGTTCGTTAGTTCAAGCGTAGTTCATCTGATCCATCTTGTCTTGACGGCTCAAAACTGTTTTACCATTCAACTGTAACAAAGGTGTTTAACCTGTATGTTTGCTAGGTGCTCACTGCATGCATGTTCTTGGTGCTAATTCACAACCGTCGGCCTGGTTGTTAGTATTACCAACGTTTGGTTATCTTTTGCTCAAAGTGAGTTGTATGGTGGCACACATTTATCTAGGATCTACTCTAGAACGATTTAATTCGTTTGCTTTCCTATTTTAGCCTGATTTCAGACAAGTGGATGATTCGTTCCAAGTTGATTCTAATGAGGAAACCTTGCTGGATGACGAAAAAACGATTGAAGCTGAGGAGCGTCTTGAGCAACGAGAGCGCGTTGCTGCTTCGAGTAAGCCGGTAATAGAATCCGATCATCAGCAGGATGTTATGGACCAAAATCCTTCTAACGAGATAGCTCAACTCGAAATGGAAGCCGAAATGCCTTTGGATGCTCTGCTGTCCAATTATTACAACCGAGTTCAGCTTAATGAGGTCGATTGCGGTGCTGATGTTGACGTGACTGGAGCTAAGTCAGAGTCGGAGCTGAGCTCGTCTTCCGATGGTTCAGACACAACTACTTCCTCCGGAGAAGAGTCAGATGATGACAGAACAAATTCCACGGTGACCTCCACAGGTGATGAGAATGATGCGTCGTTGCGCGCACTTTTCTCAGAACCGGGTACGATTGTCGAGAAAACGCACTCGTCACAGGACACTCAGAAAGACGAACTGGTACCTCATGTTCCTATTTCATCTGTCTCCTCGGAAAGCCAGCAAAATTTGGAGGTGAGTCTTTGTTTCACTGCAGCCAGACTTCCCTAGTTTTTTTAATTGGGTGTATTGTTTAACTGCAGATTCGATTTTATGCATATCTAGTGGCTGCGTGTAATAGACGCTGAGAAGCTCCCGAAGTCCTATCACCAATGCGTGTGCAACGCTTCTCGTGCTCATTAAGACACGTAAAGGTCTTGGCTAATTTAGTCGCCTAGTCACTCAGTCTTCATGAGTTTCGGATCTTGGGTTTTGTGTTCTACTCATTTAGTGTTTGTTTGTTGTCGATGTCCCCTGTGTTACATGAGCCAGCCAGTGCCATTAGCTGTGATTGACCTCAAAAATGGTGGGAGGCCGTTTTACATGTAGGCTAAAGTGCACCTTGTTTTTTCATATAAACATGCAGAGCGGTACAGTGGAGCATGCACCAAGATGTCTTTACTAGGTTGTTGCTAGTACCTTTTCCATCAGTGAATGAAGTGGATATCTCTATAGTCACTACACATACAGACTTAAACCCATTCAGACTGATAGTAGGCATGCTGACGCTACCGCCATGCAATGTGCACACTGTACAGATATGAAGGGAAAGCAATTTGATAACGAACTACGAAGCGATTCTTTAAAGATGGAGAATACAGACGAGATTGAGTAGTGTAAGTTTGGTTAACAATTACCGCGATAATGGTAATCAAACGACGCACGTTGCGTTCTACTGAACCTGGTGGTATTGATTGAAGTTCATTCGCATTTGGTCTCAATTAGGCTATCCACTCAGCTTTTTTGATAGGAACGGTTCTTGATTTAAGATGCGCCCACATCACCTTTATGCTTCCTGAAATCGTATTTCCGTGCCTCGATGTCGGTTTAGTTTGTTTCATTGGGTTTCTCTGATTTTACTCGTATTTTGTGTGCCGTACTGTATAACCTGGACATAAGAACAATGTAAGGCAAAGAGTTGGAACGAAGAGATCGCACCGATGTCCCAACACTATGTTGGGGCTGACACTAGCAAACATTTTAACAGGATCAAGTCAGCGAACACTAGCCAAACACAACTAAATTGTGGCTGCGTTCCTCAATGTGGATGACATTTCTTCTCTTCATCTCAGTCGTATGCTGCGACCTCCGTGGTCCGCTTCGCCTGGTGATGTAATTCACTTAAAATGCCTGTTGACGTTAGCCCCGCAGCCTTGTGATTTCAGCGCGATGCATCTGTTCACACTCCCTGCCCAATTGCGCTCGTGACTCGCTTTCTGTAGACTACTCTTGAATGAGAATAATACCAGAGGAATTCTTTGGGACGTGGTGAACTGACATCGAGTCACAGAATGGTGCTGTTGCGTTACCTTGCGTTGGGAAAAATGTCGCCTCAGGTTTAACTTCGGTTTGAACTCATCAGTAGAGTTTATCCTTGCCGCGACGGATATTTGAATTTCAGTCCACGTTCTGTTCACTGCTGTACCGTTGAACACACAGGAGACACAACCTGCTGATCATATCTAAACGCTCAGCCATAGGATACCCGGTTGCCTTGGAAGCAGCCAGTAAGTGTCCTGTTGACTCAAATAAGTGATGTTACAGTGAAAACTTCCTTCAAGTTGAAGTTGCAAAATTCATCGAACTTGTGGAGAAACGTATTGATTACTTAGAGGTCTTGATTACCTGTCTGTTTTGTGGGACGATATATTCTAACTAAATAGGGCGAGCATACTAATCAGGTGCGTTGTCTGGAGTCAGCTGTCGACGCGGCCGGTAGGTATTATAAGGTGCGTTGTATTCGGGTCATAGTGCCCGTGGGTCCGACTCAAATTGCAAACATTCGTACACAGGTAATCAGGCATACTTGCAGCCGTTCAGTCTCTGTCTCTTCATAATCAAGGTGTCCCAGCTGTGTCTGATCTGTCAGTGAATGTTGTCAGGTTTCGTTTCCATTTTAATGGTATTTTCCATACGGCTTCTGTCCCAGTCATAGATAAAGTCTACACTTTTTATTTCACTTGAGGTGGGTTTGTTTAGACACCCCATACGGTGGGTAGTGTTATCTTGCTATGCTGAACCATAGCGGCCGTTTGCCACTGGCTAAATGTCTGCTGAGTTAGTATTGAATATGACCAGTTGGAGGAGTAGTTACACACGTTCTGTGCTAATGGCGATGAGTTTATTCATTCAGATAACGTTTTGTAATACGAGGTTGCGCAAACGTCTCCTTACAAGTTTTATCAGCTTTCGTTGTTCAGTAATCGTGGCACTCGCTTTCCCGATGAACAGTCAGAAATCGCCCAGTGACGGTGCTCTGAGAAATTTTCACCTCACAAATGACTTACTTTTTATCGAGCAAATACTTTTTGTTTTTTGTCTGTCCCTGAAAGGTGAATAGGTTGTGCGTTTTACTGCGTTTACTCTCAGTGCCTTACAATAGGCAGCTAACATGTGATCGTACTTACAACTTCAAAATTCGTGCTTCCTGTCCAAATGAGTTTGTTCTGAATCATCATTCATCATTTATCCATTTCTAGGCTCACCTTTTCGTGATTTTCAGTACCAATAATAACGAAGGTTTTTTGTGTACCTTTTTCGTACCAAATTCGTTGACGTTGTTGTGGTGCTTTAATGTGTACGTGCACTAAATGAACGCTTTCCAAGGTATATACAATGCATAACAGACGCGAAATGAAAATACAAATAATTACTGCAGATCGAGCGTATATCATACGATAATTACATTAAGTCCCAATCAGCGCTAAACAACACCGATACGTGAAGGTAGCCGGGGAGGTTGAGGATTCGACTGTCGAGCGCGCGAGTAAGTCGGAAGAGTGTATATAGCGCTATTGATGCGCATAGGCCGACAAACGCAAAGAAACAAACTCGATCGCATGCAGCAAGCAGACAGCAGACGAAGATCCTATGTACAGTGTGAACTATCATTTTGGGAAGAATTCCACACATCGTACAGCAGACAGACCAGGGTTATCTCCAGGTCACTACAGTGCCCCTATTTCCCAAAATGAATGGTACGAAAATTGATTACGGCTCCTCACCCATGATTCCCTTAGAAATAGTTATATGTTTCGTAGAAATATCCTCAGCACATAAAGATGTCTGATTTGTTTTGCTATAGTTCGCATATACTTCCGCTGTGTTTGAAAAACTGCGTCAACCTTGATGGCTTGGACTCTACCAAATTGTCAACGTATTCTTATGGATATTACTTTCCACAAACTACAGAATTTGTTATTTTATTTTTACAGATGATTCAGCTCAGGTGATTTGTGCCACATAGCCGATAAAACATTATTATGGACGCGTGTCTCTTAGCCACCCAGATGGTGATTGCAGAACTTCAGTTTTTCCTCTCTTGATTTTGGTGGATCCGATGAGAAATGCACTGGAACTTTACCAAACAACCATGAAAACTTACCCTCTACGAATCGTAACGTGATGCTCTGATTTGAGGAATAACGGCATGCTCCGTCCATTTTTGGAACAGTTTTGAGATTTTCCATGATTGGCTGATTTAGCTTGTCATCATCCAGGGTGCCCTAGGTTGTAGACCATTTAGCTGATTGTTAATACCTGATGGTGAACTAGCACAAATTTGTTGCTACTTGCCCAGCTTTGTCACTCTTATTCAACCTCTTCTTCCTCGGATAACATGAGCGACAGTCATTTCACTCGCGATGCAATTCGACTTGTAAAACTGAAGCGACGATCCTACATTCTCTCTTTGTTTTGTGTGGTGCTGCTTTACGTTTTGTCCGCGCACATTATTTCGCAAGTTTAAAAGGTTCAATTTTGTTCGCAAAAGAGCTCATAGTTTACAGTAGGACTGTACTGTGTGTACTTTTGACGGTTTATTTTAATAGCGGTGTTCATTACCATCATTCTGTTTCATGCCTTTTCTTGTCAAGCTTCTTCAGTGTGCACTTCAGACGATCTCATTTTTTAGATTCTCAACTAGGTTGTTCTGTGCAAACGATTACTTTCATTCGAGTTGAGAAACCACTCATCTTTCTCCCATGCGGGTTCATTTCTCCGTCTTTTCACTTTACTATAACATCTGATTTTCCTGTCAGTTTTCTTGCGAGGACAGCAATTAGGTACTTTTCCATAGTCCTCACATTACACTACGCTTAGATAACATTTTATCCAAATTAAGTATACTAAAGTATGCTCCGAAATTTTTTCAATATGTATACCACGTGTTGTTGTGCTTCATGAAAAGTGGTTTAGTTCTGGTTCTGCGCATAGGCCAAAATGCAGCACAAAGCTTAGTGTTAAAGAATCTAATTTATATTTTATAAAAGTTGAGTGAAAATATAGTTGATGACTGATGATGACCGTTCACTTTTATACCGTCTTTTTTCCTTCACTGAAGAATGTTAAATCATTGTAGTTTCAGTTCATTAAATTGTGAGTAGTGGAGTATGCACGGACAAAATTCAAAATTCAACCAACTTCATACACAAGTCTGAGGTTTAACTTTGAAGGTGTTCCCGTGTAGCTTTTTGAAACAGTACTGATGCTCCGCTTTTGCATGTGTTCGGGCTTTCGGTACATGTCATATAGCAACGTATAACCATAGTGCAAACGTTGGAAAAATTGTATATTTTGCGACATATTTTCTAGGATTCTTCAATCAAATGTTCTTAAACTCTTACACGCGTGCTTACAAGCATATCTGTATTGTAGTCGGTTCTACCCTCTGTTTAACCACAGGCACTCACTGTAGAAGCTTTGAAAGTGCAACCCACCAGTACCACTTCTTCAGGCAATTCTACTTCCATTACTGTGCCGTTTCTTCTCTCCGGCGGTCAACTACGTGAATATCAACAAGTCGGGCTTAGCTGGTTGGCTGCGATCTACCAGAAGCGTCTAAACGGAATACTTGCAGACGAGATGGGTCTGGGTAAAACAATCCAAACCATCGCATTACTCGCTTATTTAGCCTGCGATCACGGAATCTGGGGACCTCACTTGATCGTGGTCCCCACGAGCGTGATTCTTAACTGGGAAATCGAATTCAAGCGCTGGTGTCCTGGATTCAAAATTCTGACCTACTTTGGGAGCGTCAAGGAACGCAAGGAGCGACGCAAGGTGAGACTCATTTGATCTATTATGTCCCGTTACTTGAACCCATTTCAAGGTTAGTCACATTGCTACCTGGACCACCAAACATTTTGCCAGTTGTGCTTATAAAGTGTTTTTTTCGGGTGCACTTCTCTATCCTATGTGTGTTGTTTGTAAACTTCTGAAATGCGAACGATTTTTATTGACTGTTTCTTTCTCCTGTGACATCTCATCGAATTCAAAGTACGGGTACGTTTTCACATCACTCAAATATTAATTTTACCAGCTCACATGTATTATGAAAAAGACCACTTGATTGTCGTAGTGGATGGCTTCATCAAGTGTCATGATGGATATCGACTGGTGCAGCTTGAATACCATTCACAGTCAACTTCATCATTCTTATTCCGAGAGACGTTTCAACCGGCTTTTTGTAGAAAGAATCGCTGGATTGGAGTTTTGCTCTTAATAGAGCTTGTCAACAGTGCATACCACTGCTACAACCGGAATTCGAAACCCGTCCACGTTTTCGTGGTGTGATCCTATTGATCACTGTACTGTTGACCTCACACTAGGTACGATCGGGTAGTAACGCCTGAACGTCTCTGCGGGAGACGGCAACCGTCTTGTTAACCCCATTCACTGACGAACGGGACCTCTGAACTGAATCAACTTGACGCTTCATTTAACTGATGAATAGTTGTAGACTTTATTCCTTACATGTTAAGCATCACTCACTTTTCGTCGTATCTTCCGTCCTCAACTGTACTTTTCGGCCTAGTATGGATAAACGTAAGATTTTGGTTCGGTCCAATGTGCAGTCAACGACACAATGGTCCACACGGTCACTTCACGGGAATGCGGACCGGCATCCTAATTTCAATCCTAACAGGGTACTCACAAGATACCCACCGGTGATCAGAACGAAAGTCAGGTCTAGTGTTTGTTTGAGAAGGAGGTCTGCCGAAGAGTTTCTCTGACGGCAAAGCTGCCAACAACCATAGGTGATATTCGATTAATGTTGAAGCAGTCGGCTGCTGACCACGATGTCGGTTAATTCAGTATGACTTGTTTGTCGTCTGTCGGCTAACCATTTTCAAGGCTTCCTTGATGTTGAGTAGCTTTGCTGTATCGATGCCCCATTCCGCTTTGTTTACAGGTGATATTAATGTTACTCAGTTTTTTTACTTATACACATGTAGTACTTTCTTTTCGGATGCTGCTAATTGCCGTGCTGAATACAACCTGTTTTTCTACAGAGGTGAACTGTGCACGGTTATAAGCGACTTTTAGGGGGTCGCAACTACACGAACTGACGTAGTGTTGTCTGTATTTAGTATTTCCAAGCCTCCTCTATCGGGCTGTACACCGTCTGATTTTGGACATTGTGAAATAAACACCTTTTGTATTTTGTCATCATGAAGACTATCGACCACATTATGGGTGGGTCTTGTGCTCTGATGATTACCTGCCTTTTGTGTAACTTTCGTTTCAGGGTTGGACAAAAACAAACGCATTTCACGTGTGTATCACATCGTATAGATTGGCTATTCAAGATGCTCCTGTGTTCAAACGGAAAAAGTGGAAATATCTCATATTGGATGAAGTAAGTCTTTGTGGGTTACAGTTTCGGTTGCTCCGACTATTTCTGTCTGAGTTTCAACAGCTATCTATGCCATCTGGCTTATCGCATGACAGCGAACTGTATAGTGTGCAAAGACGGATAACTTGAGAATCTGAGGCACTGTTATTGCCGCTGTGTTTTCGTCGCCTGCAAATGTTCATGCTACTTTCCCTTTTCATTTGCGTCCTTCCCCGTCCTTTTACTCCATCGAATAAATACATTCGGGATCTTGGCGGAGGTTGACCAGGACCGACTTGTTTATCGGTCAGTTTTTACCAAGCTCCCACAAATCCGGGTTTTGAGACAATCACATTGGGGTTATCTAATTGTAATTTCATGGACTACTAGTGGCTTATGGCTTTTACTTCAAAATCTCCTGTAGAATTTCACATTTCTATGAAATTTGCAACTGTTTTCGTAACTAGGTTTCTCACCAACACTTTAACTCCACTTCTCTTAGAGTAATAATCAAGGTCTCATTGAACCGTTGTGAAATGGTGTCCAAAAGTTCAAGAATTTCTACTCTTGACTTGAGAGCCAGATGAACTACACACAGCCGATTGTTTGTGCTCACTTCGTTGGTTGTGTATTGAATGTCTATTCGTCGCTTGGCACACCGTACTCTCTATGAGTCTTCCTGGTCACTGATATTAGACGGGGGATGTTCAGTCCATACCAGTAAGCTAGTAAGTTTACAGTTGTAGATGGTGCTTATCTTTATAGCTGGGTGTTTCGTAAACAAGCTTACATCTAACTGAGCAAGATATGAAGATGGCTGGTGGTCAAACTCAACTGTGTGGATGCCGTTGTTTTCTTACTAAGGCATGTATACAGATAAAGTAAAGCGAAGTAATGAGATCGGTGAGGCAGCTTTCTCACTAGTGCTGTTTGTTTGTAACCTCATATCGTGTTCAAAGTGTTAGCATGTTGATCCTGTTTCATAGGGCTTCCGTGCATTAGGTTTGACATGTTTCCTTATTACTGTTGACTTGTTCGTTTTTCACTTTTTGTTTGTTTTATATACGTATTTTGTTGCATGGTTCTACGGTAGTTCTGCGTCAGCAATATCTGCTAATGTGTTGGAGTAAGTGATGAAGTTTCTAATGCTACGAAGTTATCGACTTGAACATTCTCCTCGTAATTGATTGGGTTTTGCGACCAAACTTCGGCAGTACTGTAGTAGTATCCGTGGCAGAAATTTGATCACGGCCTTTTGCACAGTTACCATGAGGGCTTTTTAGAGCAGCAGTAGATACTTTACAGCTACATACATCGCTCTTTCTTAAATGCATATTATGCTCGATGATGTGCAAATTACTAACCGTTGTAAAATTCTTGTTATCAACACTGCAAGAAAGTGGGGAGTCTTTTACGACTCGGTTCGGTTTCATAAGGACTTTACAAATGCCGAACTTGTTGGCGCGGCTTGTGTGTTGAAGAAGGGTTTTACGCCCGTCTGTTTTATTCAGATGTGCTTCGTCATTACCCAGCTTATCATCTCATGAAACCGCATACTTACGTCATTCTTCCGTCAGAAAGCTGCCACTGATGAGATCGACCAAAAATGGTATCTTCTGCAGGCCTTCTTTCTTGAAGAGACGACCACTCACTCCATCCATGGTTGATATACAAGATACCGTTAGGAGACATATTTTATTATTTTGAAAAAAGTTCATTATAAAATTTTGAGCAACACATTTCGTTCTTCGAATTTTTTACGCACGGCATCTAAAATGGCCTTCATTTTGTTGCTTATAAATGTACTTCTTTTGTCGGCTTATTGCTTTCAGTCGAGTAGCAGACTTGAGTCACTCACTCATTTGCCGATCTACGTCAGAGAATATGCACTGTCCCTGATTAATTAGCCTATCGGCTGCATTACCCTTGCTCCAAATCGCTTCATAGTTCTGTTTCCCCTTTTCAAGGTGTTTAAGAGCTGTGTGTTGTCGACAGAGGAGTGAGGAACGGGTTCTCCCAATGTGCTGTCTGAGGTGCGTTTTTACGAATGCACACACGCTGTTTCAGTTTAAGAAATTCCCTCATTGATTTGTTAACTTCAGTATGCTCTGCGCTTGCGGGCTTGTCAGGATACATGGACAGTCTAGCTATCTCAGTCTCATTGATGAAGTTGTGGCTTGTCTAACGCCGTGGTCTGTTTTTTTTTGGGAGACTTGAACTAAATTTTGGTGGGAACTGTTGTCCATGATCGGATCCGATATGCGGTCTCTCTCAGGTTCTAGATTCACATGGCAGCCTCATGCTTTCAGACGTATCAGACGTATCAAACCGAAGCCCGAGTTTTTCGCAAATGGTTCGCCCCATAAGTGTCAAGCGACAAGTCATTTTGCTCGCCATTCATGTATGTTTTATATATCACTATGTATATATAATGTTTGATTTTTTTGGGTGCGGATGTAACTTTATCCATTACCGTGGGCATCGAGAACATCCATCCAAGTCTGATATAAAGTTAATTTGGTGTTCTCCGCTTTGCCCCCCTTTCTGCCGATAGGCTCAAAATATTAAGAATTTCAAGTCGCAACGCTGGCAAACCCTTTTAACTTTCAACAGCCAACGGCGATTGTTGCTAACCGGAACACCTTTACAAAATTCACTGATAGAACTGTGGTCGTTAATGCATTTTCTCATGCCCAACGTATTCCAGTCGCGTCGGGACTTTCAAGAATGGTTTGCATCGCCACTCACAGGTTTGGTCTCTAGAGTTCAGTTTTTTTTAGCTTACCTCTCCCAGTGTTGTTTACCTCCCGATTTGTTCCATTAGTTATGTACACCCTGGTAGCCTTTCAGGAAGGGGTCATTGCCGATGTTGTCCGATTGAGTGTAACGTTGTTTCGATTCATTGTCACATTCCAACTTGTTTGTTACTGATTTATCGTTTGAAAGGCTTTCTCGTGGGTTGTTTATTGTATCGTATCAGTTTGATTTATCGAATCCCTGTTAACTTACGGATATAGTTGGTCTGGATAACTGCGTTCGCTACGCCGTACGCATCTTTCTGGGTCTCCATCACATTACTGTACATTTTTAGGTCATTAACTGTTAGGTTGACAAAGGGGACTTAATGCTTAATGTTTTGTTTGACCCGGAACTGTTGGTCATTTTGGACGTGCGACTTGTGGCCTTCATAAGCCTTCTTTTCTCTGGCTGAAGACGCTAAGAGACATGATAGTTACTTTAGCCTAGTGTCAAATGTATTACCTCTTTTTGTTGTCAATGAAGTAGGGGTATTTACTGTCGCCTGGCAACGTAAGCCACTCGACTCTCATCTGTAACTCGGTTGCCCGTTTATAAAGTGTATGATTGTTAAACCTACATCAGTTGTTTGTCGAATGACCAATCACCTGTCAGCGTCTCTTCACTCAACTTTTTTGTATCCATGTATCTTCTGTTCCCCTGAACTTGTTGCTTTCATCCGGAGGTGTTTTCGTTTTGTGGGTATAGCGAATAAAGCTGCGTTCATTTGAAGAGTAGTCATAGTCAAAGTGGAATTTAAATGAAGAAGAAAATTTACGATAAATCGCCTCACGGTGTTTAGTTGCGTCGTCCGCCATGATACGTCAAACCATCCGAGAGAGGAATGAAGTTGACCGAACAGTGCTTAACCTTGTAGGCAGTGCTTTCTAATCATCGATCAAGGTTATTCTAAGGCGCGTCGTTTTATTACGCGGTCGTCCAGAGCAATGGATGCGCAGTTCTTAATCTTATCTTTGTAGTCTATAGTCCTTCAAAGTACGAATGTCCACTGATTGCATTGCTACTCCCGCGGCACACCTGTGTAATGTGGGATCTCTATTAGAACTAACATCAGTCATGCTGGAAGTTTATCGGCATCCTCGTCTTGTTTGCTAGCAGTGGTAGAATATAGGCATCATCGTTGCATCATGGATCGTCATTAAAGCACCTTCCAAATGTAACAGGTGGCGGATCGGTGGGAGCAATGTGTTCTTCCGTGTTCTATGACCTACTCTACCAACGACTTTCAATACTGCAAAGATGATACCAATCTATGGTTAATACCCAATAATTTGAAACGACAGCCACACCAAGGTTGGTCATTTCAGCCTTATAACAGCCCCGAATAAATATCGTGTTTACAAACTTTGACACTCATGTGTCATTCGACTTAGTCCGCCCGTTTTTTGTCAGGTAACTCGTCACAGTTAAGGGTTATCAAAACTTCAGATTGCCCTTCTCTCTGATATACGTGACGCACTTGCATGAAGAAGGAAGCTAAATTAAGAATGATCTCTGCTCGGAAGCTCAAAATACTCACTGTATAGTCTTCATTGGTTTCAGGTGACCACATGATTATGCGGGGAAGTGGAGATATTTTAGTGAACTACCGCTGTACAACGGATAAATTTCAGAGTGATTAACAATCATTTGTGCCTCGCCGTAGATTTTCAAGCTAAAGTCGCAGCGCAACTAGTGGACCTGCTTGTCGTTGCACTGTCTTTTTGCTTTCAGAAGTAGCCGGAATGTTGACTCAACGGTAAAGTCGAAATTAGTGCTTTCAAAATTACATGGACTCCTAGCCGCACCTTCCATGTCTAGTTTTCCTCGCTAATGTTGTAGTCTGCGGTTGCAATCTGTCGCAGTTGGTTAACGCAGCCGATGTAAAATTCGCTGGTAATTTTTTACATGTATAGTCTTCTTGATACCTAATTACCAGCCAAAGTAATCATGGATCAGAAGAACTCGCACTGGATTTACTTGTCAAAAACTTGCTTTTTGTTATGACCCACGTGATCAACAGAAAATTGAAATGGCTAACGCATGCATATACGATATACGAATCGCGATATATATATATATATATATATATATATATATATATAGGCTTTGAAGAATCCCATCCTTATTGATGCAGTAAAAGTGGAATGGAACTATCAGAAGACTGGAGAGAAACGTGTGCCGTTATTGAGTTTCAGCGAATTATGGTGAGAAAGAAAATTCAAAATCACGAAGTATTTTTTGAATATGTCGAAAATTTTTTGGACAGTAAACTTCTCCAACAGCTCCTCACGATTCCTCTTCCTAATTTGTCATACAAATTGCCTTAAGTACTGTTCTGTTTGGTACCTAAGAACGTCAAAATCCAATATTTGGTTAACACGAAAATTGCTATGTTTCTGCCATGGTGCCTGCTGCTCAAATGGCCTGTGAGATCAGATCAATCAGCTTTTTCGAATCTTCTAGAGTAGAACTATTAAGCTTACACTCTAGGTCAGTTCGGTGCTTATGCATAACCGCTGGCCTCCTCATCTCTTCGATAGTCAACCGTTGCGATCGGTGGGATCGTTGCTCACCGAAGTTAACAGCAAAAGGGGAGCGTACTCACATCTGATCTGAATCTAAGTATGTGTTCCAGTAGGAATGACAGTCTTGAACGAGAATGTGTCACCTATAACTAAATGCTGTTTGGTCCGTCCGAGAGCACACCTGATCTGGTGGGGAAGGAAACCGAGTATCGCAGTAGCATCTGCTGAACGTCTTAACTAGATTAACAAGTAGCATTTGCGTGTATGTCCGTACTGGATGTCCGATCTCCGAATGCACGAGGGTTTTTTGATTTGCAGTCTAGTGCGCATAATTCAGTCATTTTGATTGTGTTTCACACTGTTAAAGGCTTCCAATAAACGCAACACAATGCAAATATCATTAAACATTTGGATACGGCTGCTGAATACTTTTCTGTCTGTGATAATGGGGACTGCGTTCGTATAGGCATCGCTACGTTTATAGGATGTTAAGCATACGCACCACCACTTTTACTATGATGAAAAGACAATGGCTCGAATTGTCATCTCGGAGGCAGGTCACTTATTGATCTTGTATTGTTTTGCTTATTTGTCACAAGTTGTTTCGCGAATTGCACTTAGTTTGATGGTGAAAGTATTTTATCTGGATTTCAGTTAGACTCATGTTGAGAGTTACTGCGTGTACAAATGTTATCGCCTAAGTACCTGGATAACTGGTGGTGTATCACTTGAGTAAATCAGACAGAGAGATCTTAGCCCAATTAGGTGCGGGCGAAAATATGACATAATTCATCCTTATGGAAGTCAATCAGCATTTTTTTAATTGATTTTTGCTCACTTAACCAGTTATATATGCAGCTGTGTATTTATGGGCTTTTGTGTTGCTGTCACTGACAGCAGTACGCGGGTAGTTGATAGTGCTACTCATCCGTCAAACACCAACGGAAACCAACTCCAGTTTTAGCGTTAAACTGGACACGATTTTACTTTTTGTCTAAATTTGAACCAATACCGGCTTGTAAACAAATAACCGTCTGAGTTTATCCATTGTGTATAATTCAAACTCATCAATGTCCTTTTAGGACAGTTTTTACCGTCTGTCATCCAGAAACACAGTCACTTCTGTAACGGTTAGAACAATGTCTTTCAGTTTGTTTCAATTCTCTCCAGTTCCTCAATTTCATGTACACTTTATTCGTTTCCCTTTTACCTGATTGCAGGTATGATTGAAGGAAACAGCGAATATAACGAACAGTTGGTTGCACGGCTGCACAAAGTACTGCGTCCCTTTCTACTTCGACGCCTGAAGGCGGACGTGGAACGTCAGATGCCGAAAAAGTTTGAGCACGTTATCATGTGTCGACTTTCTCGAAGACAGCGCTTTCTGTATGATGATTTCATGTCATTAGGCAGGTCAGTCAATGCGTGCGGTTTATTATCTTATCCTTTCTCTACTTCAACAGCTTGCCTAATTATCTTTAATTCGTTTGTGATCTTTAGGACTGTTGTATCAGTGCTTTTCCATTCTGATTAGTGTTGGGTACGTCGGTTTGTATATAACTTAGTATAGATCTTACGGATACAGAAGTACTAGATGATGAGTGTTTAACTCACTGAAGTCAGTTCTTAATATCATGTGGAGTGTATTCGTTCTTCATACAGACGTGCAGGTTTAATCTTTGTGGCGAATTCGGTGTTCAGTTTTATAGTTTGTTCGATGTGCTATATATTTGTAAATTATGCCATACAATGTGCTAACCATCCGTTTTCATTGCTGTAAAAACGGAGTCCGTGGATTATGCCAGCACAATTCCTCGTAGGTCCTCAGGCTGAACATGAGTGATTGTGTCTGGAACCTCCCCTTCAAGAAGCAGACCTATAAAGTGTAACAGGGACCTGACCTACACCACTTGTGTCCGATCATGGCACTTCGTGCGTTATTGGTCAATCCAAACTTTCCTGAACAGTCATCAGCGTTCAGTCGGAGGATATGTTTGGCTGATTGATAAAGGGTGCATTTTGATGCCACCCATCTTTCTTAAACAGTTGATTTCTCACGCTGATTTAAGCATTGCTATTCTCGTTATTAAACGGTCGTTTATCGAACTACGTTTTGACACAGAAAAAATAGAGACAACATGATGTACCACATCCACAGAAGTTCAATAATCGGTGTATCAGTTCGTGTTGTTTGCGAATTACAGTTATCCAGAGAGCATAGTGCACTTTCCCTCTACAGATGTGACAACCAAGTTTCTTGAAAGATTTTGCCAATGTAAAAAGATGCAATTGTCTAGATTTCATCGAAAGAGCCCCCTAATCCGCTATACTGTCTGAAGCTGTATATTTATGGTTAATTTCTACACCCTCAAAGTTTCGGATTATGCTCGTTGCCCAGCATGCCTTCCCGAACTTTCTATGCTTACCGTGGTGATTTGTGGGCTATGTCCCGGGATAACTGTTCACATGTTCGAAAAACCAATGGTCCGTTAACTTGGTTCTAGTCATAAGTAATGGCTTTTGCTCTTTCTCGTTAATCAGCCGACCATCGTCATGTGAGGGCGTTTGATCATTAGGTCTCATCGGCTAATATTACGGTCGTCTTGAAACCGATGGCCGTCGATTGGTTTAGTCCTGTTTTCCTCCAAAACACTCCTTTCACTGTATTGGTTCTTACAATCAAACCTGCTCTTCCGACGAAGCACGTTTATGACTGTTCTCTCCCAGCATTCACCCGTCGTTTGATGATTCTGTTGTCTACTTCTGTTGCAGTACACGGGAAACCCTCAAATCCGGTCAATTCCTCTCCGTCATGAATGTTCTAATGCAACTTCGAAAAGTGTGCAATCATCCCAATTTGTTTGAAACGCGTCCCATTTTGTCTCCGTTTCATGTGGCCGATCACATGCTTCAGTTCCAATTACCACGGTTAATTGCAGCCCTGAGTCATCCGTTCTTGGTGCTCGCTCCCGCATCGCATGGCGGACCCAGTCCTGTGTCGAACGCGTCCGCCTTCACTGAACCCGGTCTCGACTGGCTTGATCGGGCTGGCACTGCCGCTCGACTGCTCGGTCAAATGAGCAATTTGGCCGAAATGGCTCGCGACTTACCTACATTCGTGGCTCGACGATGCCGTGATTTGTGCGCTCGCCATGGACTTATCAGCGTAGTCGATACGTTGGAGGTGGTGGATGACGGTGTGTGCCTTGGTTCGCTTTTCGTTTATCACGTGATGTATCGTAGTTACTGTCAATCGCATGTCCACTTCTTTGATGCTGGATTTAGTGGCATTTCAGGCGTATTAGTCCATAAAGAAGCTCGCTTTCTCCTGTGAGTCATGAGGCGAATGTGCCTTAAACTCGAAGAGTAAAGTCAGTGTTATCCGTCTGTTGGTGTAAATCATTGTAACTTCCTTAACGAGAGACTTGGGAGTTCAAGATTGAACTTAAAGAACTGTGGATACACTTTGATGCGCAATCATCCAACGCTTCAAAACTGATTTGGCGCGTGCCTGGACGTATATTTTAGGGACAGTTTAACCAGGGGGTTGTTTTTATTAATCACAGGTGACGTTGTGTTTCCGACGTGGTTTGAATACTCTGTACGACTGATGTCGATGTTTTCGTGTGAACGATTCTTTTAGATAAACCTTTTCAGTACAATTTACTTTACGATTACTAGCCTTTATCCAATTCCGGGTTGTACTACCTCGGGTAGTGTTAATTTATCAATCCTTGAAATCTGATTAGTCTTATTGGCATTCGGCTGTTCCCTAACATTATCTTGCTCAAGGTCCAGGATCGGTATTCAGTTTGAAAATAATGATATCCCCCTCATATGAGTCATCTACCAAGGAAACGGATTTTCCTAACGTAGGCTGGTTAGCAAAACATCTTCAATGTTCACCTCACGTAGGTTTGTAGACGACTTATTTAATCGACCATGAACAGCTTCACCGCATTATTTACCAGTCTACACTTCTAATGGCTTTTTCAGACTCGATAAAGCTCTTCAGATTGATATCTGGGACTTATCGGCTATTTTTGAGTCTTCCAAAATTATCAGATCTAGGATGTAAACAGCTGCTATCTCAGATGCTAATCTCCAGGTAATTTGGTCGCATAGTTGCAGTCGGACTAACAGCCTGCTTAATTTTCTGTTCGAATTTTGTGGTCTGGTGTGATTCCCAGATATCATTTAATCCGTCTCCCTCAGGTGCCGGTGTGCTTACTTATGGTTGTGTGAACTTGCATTACCAGGATGTGTCCAGTGGATTTCTTTCTGCGAAAATACTTACATATCAAAATATTCCTGTAACGTGTCATCCAGAAAGCGCTCCGTCAAGGAATACATTGTCGGCACGGAAGCATTTTGTTTTATTTCGGTTTAGGAGTGATCACTAACTGTTCAATTTCTGTTCATATCACACTGTGATCACGTTGCAACTCACTTTCACACGACGACCCAAAATAGCCGTATCTTCTAATAATTTAGCTTGTCCACTGTTCATCGTTTTTCTCTGTTTCATATAATGACGGAAAAAATTGCCCCTTCTTCAAAACTTTATTTCTTGTTGTCCGGCCCTCAGTCGTCGCACAACGTAAATCTCTGAATGCTCTCGGCCGTTCCGATGCCAGTCAGCTCGAAGGTCCGCATAAACTAATATCTTCTGGACCTGAATTTTTCAATCGTCACGTGGTCAAAACAGTAAACGAAAGCTTGCATCTGCGATCAGGTTTGTCACTGAACAGTCCTTCATATTAGGCTTGCCTTGCCTATTTTTGTTGTTGTTTGAGCTTGTGTTTTATTGTGCTTACTGAAAATCTGTATAACATGAAGGTTTTGCTCCGATAAGTGTGTTAACAAACTATGATTATACAAAGGTGTTAGGTTATGGAACCGCTTTGTTCATGTTTGTGTATCATATTACTCCGTTCATTCACATGCGTGTTTGTGATTGGCTTCAGGCCATGCACAAACATTTGCGGGTTTCAGGAGACGTTGGAAATGACTATTTTGATGAGCATTTTTGATTATCATCAGATGAATAACCGCTAAGCTTTCGACTTTTATGCCCCGAGACGGTACTTTTATGCGCCATACTAAATTGCACATGGATTTCCTATGGCCCGATTGCTTAATTCCACATGAGAACAGTTGTGGTAACCGGTGTCAGAACGCTCATACGTGTGTTTGGTGATCGTTGTCGTTATTGCTTATTTTTCTTAAGCTCAGCATAACTTTCTCCTCATCAACTGATTTGTGCTCACTTAAACCGTTGATTAGTTTACACATGTTAACGAGTCGGCTGTATGGTTGTTCAAGTGCTACTTCGTTTCATTGTTCTTTTTTGCTTTTCCTCATCTCTTTCACTGATAGTCATATACCCCAACTTGCCACATCCTCTTCCCATCGACCCGGTGATCGTTGAAAGTAAGTTCGTCACTGAATAGTACACCGATTCAGCATATTCTTTTCGTACACCTTCACATGGTTACACGTTTTCCTGCTTTCCCTTTTAGCCGCTCCACCTGTTCGACCCGGCAATGCTGGAATGCCGAAGTCAATCCTGCACAATCGTGCCATCGAGCGTAGGCATCGTCTTATGCTGATAAGTCGTATCAACGAACGTCGTTGTGAAATTCCCGTCATTGGTCCACTCGCGCATCATGGGAAACCCGATTTTATGGCAGATTCGGATCAGTACAGTTCCCGAATAGGTCCAGATGTAGTGCATTTGGTTACACGAATGGTGCGCTACTCGACGATGAAATCCAGCAATCTACATTCTACAGTCTATCCTGGTCTAGTGTACGGGATGTCGGCCTGTCAACGTAGCCTACACTGGTGGCCTAGTCGTCACGAATTTCACAATTCTCATCGCAACCACACTTCACAGTCTCGCATACAACAAGCTGCTTGTCTGCCATCTTCCCCTGTGAGTTCTACCCGACGTTTCAGCGCGGAGGCTCCTTGGGCACGGCAGTGGTATTGGTCTCAGGACTGTACGCCGCTTCGAATGATGCTCTCCAGTCCAGCGGATCGTTTGACTGATCTATCGGAAACTCTAAAAAGGTATGTATATTTTGCTTTACTCACAACAGGTCCTCTTCAGTTCTTATTACTTTATGATCCAGTGATATCGGATTTTGTGTTCTGAGGACTGGGAGTTTCAATATGCATCGCGTTCTTTTTCCTCTCATTAAATGCTGAAAAACTGAAACGTTCACCACTTATCAAATGTCCTTCGCTCTAATGTTTGATGGCCTTGTATATTTCACTTGGCGCCATGCATATTTCCGATGGGTTCATCATGCCATAATCAGTAAACTTCAACTATTAACACATCAGTGTGCCAAAACATGGTTATGGGCTTGAATCCCGACTCTCACTTGCAATCCTGATGTTGATGTATGGACCTTTGAAACGAACAGGAGGATAGATTGATTTCCGGTGGAAACTTTCTATTCCAAAGATTTATTGCCTGTTCATTCGTATCGCTCGTCTAGTTCAATCGTTTGTATTGGTGTACTGCCTGTTTCGGACAGTGAACATGACACTAGTATCTACTTGATCGAGCTGTCACTGTTCGACCTAATGACACTACTGTCCAGTCTTTTCACATTTCCTGATTGGATTCACCTTAATCTCTACTGCGTCTGTTTCCGTCAATCATGAATTCCCGTCGCGAGTTCCTCGGTTTTTACTGGCGATTGGTTCAGACTTGATCCGAATTTGTCTCTACCCGATTTAGTTCTCTATCCATCATTGTCGCAGGCAATTCAAAAACAATTACGCCGCTTACCACAGTCGTATGGTTACGAGTTTGAGTCCCAGTTATCACAAACGTTCGTGTTTAAGTCTTGGCAACCTGACAGTATCCAACCAACATGATATTCAGAATGTTACATGATGTCGAAGGTCCCGTGGTGCAAAAGCTGAAGGAGTATACTTAAGTTCGTCGCAAGTATTGTGTAATAAGCTGAACGGGAAAAAGTCTCCTTGTACGCTTTCATCTTTCGACAACCCCTCACAGGTTTGGGATTTCACTGCCGCAAATGGAGGCGATACAAATTTTTGACGCTACCACCCCGTTTCTTTACTGAAAACTTGCAATGGCTTAGGATTTTTACTTGTTTTTTCCCAGTCCACATGATCTTTATCATAAATAATTTCAAGTCCAGAAAAACTACGAAAGCCTTCGGTGACATACCATCTGCGACAGCATCATAATATTCTCCCGTTTACCATTTGTTTTCGAGCTACATTGTACGGCAGTGCGACCTATTCAATATGTAACATTAGTATATGTATAAGGTATGTGTATTATTATTGAGTCTGAGGATCACCTAAGTGTCACCCCAGTGCTGTTGATCTCGACCATATTAACGACGAGGTATGGTCGTCTGACAATTTTTGAGAAGTAAAGGCAATATGAAAAACCGTTTGTTTCTCTGCCAAATGCTTCGGAATACGTTCCTCAGCAACACAGTGTTGAGTGCTTTTGCAGATTGAATGTATTTTAATAAAGTTTTGTAGGCCGTTGACCGGTTTGTTTACCTACGAAGTTGCATCGACGGCCTCCTAGGTATAGAGAGTGAAATAGAATCCTGCACTTCCTGGACTAGGGCGGTATTCGATAATCTAGGACATCTCTGACGACGAAAGACTTAGAGATCGTGTGTTTAAACCAATTGTAAGAGTTGTTTTACCCTACAGCTGTGAACTGTAGTCACTCATAGTAAAAGACGTGAACCGTCTTCAAGTACTTGAATATCAGTGTCTACATTCGATCACTCGCACCGGATGGCACTATCAGACAAGCAGCAAGATAGTTAGGAATCGGGCATATGGTACTGAATGCCAGACGAGATCTTTCACGCTATTTTTCAGTATGTACGAACCGAGATGATCAGGGCGTTCTCAGAGGATTCAAGCTAGTTTTTTTTTATCACACCCAACACTTTTGTTGGTGCCGCGGTCGAATGCCAGAATGTGCGAGGCAAATAAATGCTCATTTGACTTAGAGAAATATGGTCAATCATCAAGGGATTGACAACTGTAGGTTGGGTTCCTCTCCCGATTCATGACGTCTTGGGCCCGAGACATTCGGTGAGTCCTCATTTAATCGTACTCATTGGCCTGAACGTTGCCGTTGTTTGGTTGCGTTCTTCATGCATTAAGTACAGTTGAGGATTAAAGACAATAAGAGACCGTGTTGTTGATGATGTTTTACCATTGTTTACCACTTGTGGGATCCCTCAAGTTTGTTGCCTCTCGTGACGTAAACATCCGGGAAGTATCAGAAAGTATCGTTGACCTGACAGATCAGTCCACTTATGTTGACCTTCTTCCTTCATTGCTGCTAACTATCCATTCTTTAAGCCAAGTGGACCGGTACACACTGGCACTTTTAATATCCCCACTCTTCCGCAAACAGGTTAGCAAGCTGCTCTGGTAAGCACATCCTGGAGCCGGATGTGTGCTGCGTCTTCACACTACACCTTTGCGATGTTAGCATTGTCGTTCCCGTGGATTTTCCATTGGATAATGTTATTGATCATGGATTTTCCTCCGGGGTTTCTGGTGACGAAGAAGCCGAACCTCGCGGTCGGGCTAGAGTCGGGATTGCACTGAGCTCTGAAGCATAGCAGAACCCGCTTGACTGGATCCAAAGAAATGGTCGTATGTGTGCCGTCAGACTTAGCACCTCCGTCAAAATCTGGCAAAGTAGATCAGAGAGACGCGGTTTTTTTAATCACGTCTGCATAGGCTCCAACAGACAATAGTTCAGATGCTATCAAAAACACTTCTGCGATGCCCTCTTTGATCTTCTGAGACAAACCAAGCACATGGACATCATTGTATTTGCTGGCGATATGAACTCACAACTCGGTAATCTTATCTTAGACGAGAAGCTACCGAGTCGTGTGTTCGGTGTCCGTGCGCCATATGCTGACTATGACAGTCGGCAGTTATAGTTGAGCATATCTCGCGGACTCCATTTATCGAGTTGCGCCATTCAGTACAAACTAAGGCAATATGACACGCGGAGAGAGCCTTGTGAAACTCAGACATGCACGCAATTTGATCATATCGCCGTCGTTTGTCGGCGGCGCCACTTCGTTAAAGATTGTCGCTCACTTTGGAGTATCCATGTTGATTCAGATCGTGCCGTTTTCCCTGCCCGTTTTTCAATCCAAAACCAGAGATCATTTGCTCATCAATGTAAGTTGATCAATTGGAAATTAAAAGCCTAGGGTACACAAAACGCCCGTCAAACAATACTGACGATTGAACTGTCTGGGTCGTAACAGTGAAGTGGCCCAAACAAGCACTGGACAGGAATCTCAACGGCTGTGCAAACCTGTGAGTGTTGAGCCAAAGCATACAAACAGCTCGATAAGAAGTTTTCCGTTACATAGGTCACGATACCACAACTATGCTCTTTGTTGGAGTTAAACCTACTGGGTCTGTCCAGTAACTTTCATCGAATTACACCAGAAGATATGTTCTGTCTACTGTTTACTTCTAAGGAGCTGCACTGTTGAAATCATCCGTTTTTTGTTGAAATTTGTGCAGCCAGCTGCGTACAGTCATTCTCATTTTATTTTCTGATAACAGGTTTGCCTGCATCGTTCCGGCCGTCATTTCTTCCGGTTTCTCCGTTCATACATCATGTCCCCAGTACCAGTCTCAATCGCTAGGTCAGGCTGACAGACTGAACCTGTTACTTCAAGCTGATTGCTTACCGCATGTTTGTCAGACAACGAATGTATCTTCGTTCTCAGATTCCGTTCGTGGACGATCAAACAAAGCAAATCTATCGGGTTTCGTCCCACTAAGCCCATTGGCTTGGCTGATGCCAGTTCAATTACACCGGATTGCCAGTGCGTGTCACATCCAGTTCCCAGATCCTCGCCTGATACAGTACGATTGTGGTGAGCGAATTTCCTTTGTTTTTATGTCAGTACGTTTCCCCATTCAGGCTTTTGCACGAATTTTTATCCTTTTCCCCGCAAGTTTGGTGCACTTGAAATACCGGAAAATATTCCTTTCGTAGCGGGCCATTTGATGTTACTTGTATGGTTTAAAAACGTGTTACTGTACCTATTGGAATTAGCTGAGCCGATTTGTGCTAAATAGCTCCTACCGGAATCCTTAAATAATATTCCAGCTCTTCTTCCGCACAGCTTAGAGAGCAAACACCTGTTGTTGCACTCCTTTCAGAGTACAATGGATGAGCTTGTATTAGTTAAGGTCATGTTATACCTCTTCGGTAATACTTGTACGTACTGTGTTCAACATTTTAACTCAGGCCGCATTGTCATTCGGCGGTCCTCTTGACTGTTGCGACCGAAGTATCCCACCTAAACGCCCAATCATGTTCGCTTGTGAGTCACGTTCAGACTGTCCGATCTTCTTGGGAGAAGACACAATGACTGTCTTGTTTACTGCAGTTGACTATCTCACAACTAGGATTTCTCATCAGATTGAATGGTGTTTCTGTTACCGATAAGTTGTGTTCTTGATGTAACTTGAACGTTGGTCATATTTAATCACATATTTTTAGGATTTACATAGACTTTTCAACCGGCCACTTTTGAGAACAAGCATTAGACTCGAGTTTTGCTCCTGTTTGAGCTTGTTATTAGTATATAGCCTTGACGTTCCCCAGATTTGAACTGCGATCCACGTTCTTCTGAAGTAGCTGCGTTAAATTTTGTGCCATCAGCCTCATACTAGGCACGACCGAGTCATTGTATGCAAATTTGCGTTCACCTCTACTTGTAACTAATGCCTAAGTTTCTCAGTCACCTCAACAATAGGTATTATCCACCAGTTTGTAGATTTTAAAGCTTAAGCATGGTTATTTTAAAAGGGGCTTAGTTACACGTTTCTCTCATTTAGTCGGTTGACAACAATTCATAAAAAGTTTCGGTTATTCATGTATCCTGTTTTATCGATCTTATGTCTCCTGCCGTTTTCATGGTGTACCGCCATTCATGAAGATGTTTCCGTTTACCTAGACGCTATTGTTAGTTTGTAATTACACAAGGAATATTCACACTAACGGACCACTAGTATTCTCTGAGATCTTGCTTCTGCAGTGTAGTCATCACTCGAGCACAGTATTCCATTCGGAGCATAGTTGATGAGTTTGCCACTGTTCCGAAACTAGCTCCGCAGTTCACTGTACTGCTTCCTTGTTTTCTCACCTTGTACCACCGGGTCCGGATATTTTGTGTAACATGGTAAGAAAATTGACCAGAATCGGCATGTTTAACATCAGTGTTCAGACGAACGCATTCGTTTCTAGACTATGAAGTTGCCCTTAGTCTTACCACCGTTTACCATCGTTAGTTTCACCACCGTAAAACGCAGACCAGCTTGGGTCACCGAACTGATAATGGCAGTCGGTTTCAGATGCAATCCGCGCTTCTTCGCGCAGACCTAGTTGCAAGTATGAGTTAACCCAGGATTCTTCAGTTCCATTTGGGCGAAGTTGAGCACTCCATCCACCCATATTAACGACTTGCGCTGTGATTGAGGGGCCGCATACAAAAATAAGAGCGAAGCATGTTGCCCTAACCAGATTAATCAACTTTGTGTTTCCACACAAGATGGCTTTTCCGGTTTCATCTTGCTACTTGTTTTTTAAATTGTTTCGTATTGTTTGAAAATGAGCTTCTTATAAAGGCGCTTTATTTTCTGAACCGTCTGCAGACCCAAGTTATGCATAAGATTTTTTTAATCTCGTCTACTCAACAGGTAAACTGCAACGTCTGAGCTTGTTGCTACGTGAACTAAAAGCCGGTAACCATAGGGTCCTTATCTTCACTCAGATGGCTAGAATGCTGGATATTTTAGAACAGTTTCTAGCCTACCATGGCCATCGTTATGTTCGTCTGGACGGAACAACCAAGATCGAGCATCGACAGGTTCTGATGGAACGTTTCAATCAAGACGCGCAAATCTTTGTCTTCATCCTGTCCACACGCTCTGGTGGTCTTGGAGTCAATCTTACCGGAGCGGATACGGTAATCTTTTACGATTCCGACTGGAATCCCACCATGGACGCTCAAGCGCAGGACAGGTTAGTCTTAGCTGAATGTAAGGAGGCGGTTGTTGGTGTTTTAGGGTACACATTGCGTTGCCTGTTAATCATTCGGTTTTTTAAAAAGTTTCAACTTGGTTTGAGTTTTATCAGCGTATAACTGTTCGTATGACCTTTTCTGTTCTGCCCATATCCGTGACAATCGGTCATGACTAAGTGTAAGAAGTAAGGGAACATTTCTTTCTCGCGTGCCTTTGATTTGAGCAGTTATCGTTCGTAGGTTGCATTAATTTGGACTGGACTCTTTACTCACATTTACTGTTTGTAGAGCTTCGCAATTTCAGCCTCTGACATATTCAGTTACATGTACTATGAAACTAACAATTATTTGCAAGTTATTTTAGGCATTTATCTCGGACATAATGGAGTCTGTGGATCAGTGCAGATGTCAAGAGCGCTTGCTGGATGTGCGAAAACCTGCTGTTTCGATTTCTTGGGTGTTTTCAACGACGGGTTGTATTTGTCCAAAGCCATGCCCTTTCATTATTCGACTTTTATTCTATCCAAGTGTGTGAAAGTCTCCTCCACTCCTAGCATAACTTGGGTTGTCCTGACTCAGACGTTTCCCTTCATGTATTTTCTCACCCCACTCATAGATGTCATCGTATTGGTCAGACGCGTGACGTGCACATCTATCGTTTGATTAGTGAACGTACCGTGGAGGAGAACATTCTGCGTAAAGCTAACCAGAAACGTTTTCTCTCGGACGTGGCTATCGAAGGTGGGCGTTTTACCACAGCTTTCTTCAAACAAAACACCATATCGGAATTGTTTGCTGAACCTTCTGGACTCCACGTGAGTTTCATGTTCCCCTGTGTGTTGCTTGTCTGTTCGTGTTATTTTAACGTAGTCCTTTCGGCCGCCGACCTTTCGGTGTTTCCGTGGGTTAGTTTTGCCGCGTGTTTTTTTATTTCCTCAGTGGTTCATTGAATTTATCGGCCCTTCTTCTATGCAGGACCTGGTGCTGGCCAAACAAAGACGAGACGATGCTGTCTCCTCGGGTGAATCACTAGCCTCCTCGGTTGTACCTGTGTCAGAGCCCCAGTCACCGCTTGCTATATCGAAGCCTCCAGTCCTAGTTACCCGAAGCGGACGTCAAGTTCGACTACGAGATGATGCGGCCGGTACCACTTTTGCAGCACTCGCTCCGCCGGTGGTACCGAGCACGGACGAGACACAACTGGCCGCGTTGTTAGAAGCATGTGAGGATGAGAACGATCGAATTGCAGCGAAACTCGCAATGGCCGAAGCGAAGGTTTGTCGAGTTCCTTGTTGAGCGTTTTTCATGTGAACAAATTCGGTTCTTGAAATGTTTTTTCCATCCGATATCATTAATAGTTGTGTTCTGTCCAGTATGATTTGTCGCACTGTTTATCTCTCTACACCACTGTCTTTTTCCCGTTTGTTACTTTTCAAATAAGGAGTCGTGTTCTAAGGAAGTATGTATTTTGATGAAACCGATAGCACTCTTATGCACTTGGTTTTTTTATATGAAGTCCAGTCGCATTTCTTAGTCATATGAACTGGTGCAGCCTACCAAGCTGGAATGCCGTTCTAATTGGGACACATACTTAAATCCAGAGTACACATTGGCGCTTTGTCGTTTTGTTATTACTTCCGCTGGACAACAACTTCGTAACGGTTAGCTGTTGTAAAACTGGACAAGCCAGCGGTCGAACATAAGCATCAGTGTGCAAGCTTTGCAATTCTAATCGTGACTGGTGGACCTAGATCCTGGAGGCCATTGGCGAAGCCGGTACTGTAGCTTGCAGCACGATGGTTTGTGACTTGAACAAACATCGAATTTCATAGAAATTCATAGGGTTTTTGGACGTCAGATGAAACATTCCTTGCGGCTTTCATATAACAAGTTCAGGGGGGGGATATCGATAGGAGGCTGAAGCCTAGGTTGACAGCTAATCGTGAGGCCTGATAAACTGAGAAAGTTAACGAAATGGAAGCCGTTTTTGCTTTATGTACTACTAGCAGACACTTCAATCTTATCCGTGTTACTGCTACAGGGCATTCTTCTGTCGGTGAAGCTATTAACAAGGCAGACGGCAGGCTCACCCATAATAAGTTCTGAGGGTTAGAATGTTGTGCGGAACACTTTGGAGACCGATTTAGCTGTCATTCCGCTTCTGTATTGTTACTACCACAAACTTTCATTGTACTATGCCGATTTAGAAAAACCTACCGAAGGTGAAGTCCGCAGTTGTATTTCGCTCCTAAAACGCAGTAGACCTCCTAACTTGGATTAGTTCCTACCGGCATTTTTCTCAAAAGGTAGAGATTTTTACTTAGTTTTTCCAACTTGTGTGGACGACGGAAAACAGCCATCTGTGCTCGGTTCACTCGATGATATATCTCGTACTGCAAAAAGGGGATCTTGCGGAAACCATCAAGAGGACTAGCTGAGCCCAAACATAACTAGTGTTGATACTCATTATACTGCAACTCTGAAAGTTGACAGTAAGGAATAACTTACAGAGTTTTACGGTTGACGAGATTGTGTTGAATAAGACAACAAAAAGATGCAAATCATGTGATGTTCTCCGGAGTAACATTTTGAAAAATCTGATCACACATGTCCCGGCAGTGGCGATGATATGCACTACTGACGAGCTCTAATGAGAGCAAAACTCGAGTCTAGTGCTTCTTTTCGAAAAGGGCCGACTGGAAAGTCCATGAGGATGCGACAGCTGCGATCAATCGTGGGTGACGTTCAACTTGAAATTAACCAAACCCCCGACTACTCATCAGTAATTAGGATAAGAGATTGTATTGATCGAAATTTGGCTCTTCGCCAGATTCTCGAGCATAACCAACAGCTGTTTTCATCGACAATGAAGGTGCGTTAGATTCAGTGAATCGACCCACATGTCTAAAGTCACCTAAACTCAGGGGTATATCAAACAAACATATGAACATACTGTGGGCACCTTATTCCTATATTTCAACTCAGACATGTGCCTACGGTAAATTGTCTGACAGTTACAGCACCATGAACGGCGTACGTCAAGGCTTGTTCACTTTTACCATTTCCGTTCAATTTTGTCATAGGCAAAATAATAGTGAGCTGTTTGCGACACTTACAGATTGCCGGCATGGACTTTTTAACTGATGAGTGATTGACTGCTCTTAACGTTGCTGTCGATAAGGTGTTTGACAATTTCCAAACACTACAGTCTGTTTGACGTTACTCCGCGGTCTACAAAGTACAAAATGCTTTTGTCAGATTGTTACGATTTCGCAGATTTAATGTTTATTAGTAAAGTTATGATGGTTTCTGACTGGTTTGTATACGTAGGAATTTGGACCAGCAGCGGGGTAGGCATAGGGAATGAAACTGAATCTCGTATATTCGAGGCTAGAGCGGTGTTAGCTGATCTATGGCTGTTCTGACGGCAGTGAGGCACCTCTGTGGAGCGGAGAGTTCACGCCTGTAAGACACCCATGAGAGTTGTCTCACTTTACGACTGTGAACACTGGCTGCTCAGACTAGAAGACTTGATAGGTTTCCAAGTACTTGGTCATCGGTGGTTTCGTTCAGTCGATCGAAGCGGGTAGTACTAAAAAATAGGGATTAGAAGGCGGACGTTCGTTGGTATGTGTCTTATACGTTCTTTTGTTTTATTGGTATGTATGTATATACTTAGATGGTTAGGCTGTGTATTGAAGGTGGCAGCTAGCCGTCTGTTACACCGAACGCTGTCTGATGATGCCGCGGTCGACTGGTGTACGGTGCGTAGTCTATACTTACTGACTTATCATAGTAAGGTAAGGCCGATTCCGGAAGGGTCAGCCACCGTAGGTTTGTTTGTCTTCGGGACAGCGGCCGTCGCAAGCAAAAGCGTCTTTGACCAGAGACACTTGGTGGATTGTCAGCTATTTGAAGTCAGTGGCATGAACATTGATGTTGTTTGGTTAGGTTGTCGATTAGTTACACGTGACAGTGAAAACTGTTGTTGATGAGGACTCCATGACTTCACTTACAGGTCGGTTGCCTGTTTGCATGATATGGACATATTTATGCCGTATGTCTGTTTTTGGATGTAGTTTTTATTGGGTGGCTCCCCTCGCTTCCTTTTTTTCTTCTTGGCTGCGGCCTGTCATTCGCTTCATGTTTGTATGACAGTGGGGCATCAGCACTAACCACCGATGTGTTTGTTGTTGGTACTGCTAGTGGCGACCATGATGAGTTCATCTTTGCGCATTTATTCGGAGCATGTTGTATTTTCACTCGTGGCATTCGCGTGCATCTTCGTTAATTTTCTCTCTCTCTCATCTCCAACAGCCTAGTGTGTATTGAATAGAGCTCACTGAAGACTGACATCAGATAACTTATACCCGGGTGGATTACAGTATGTCCCTACTGATGTTTACTGAAGACGGGTTAAGTGTACAGAGCTCCAGACCAGGAAGCGAATATGAGAGGCGTTGTTCGGTTGTAGTAGTGTCAACGTCAAACACATTTCCTTTTGTTCGCACAAAGTGGGATTACGGTACGTGATTGACTGGCATACCTTTGCAAATATTTATTCTGAATTTACAAAGAACATGAAAAATCTTTGTTTAGCCAACCACATATTGCCTCCTCAGATGGTAGTTTGGCGACCGATGGCGTTGGCTTCCTGGAGATTTTGTAATGTTTTGCTATGCCTATTCTGGTAAGCTCTGAACAGCTGTGGTTCCACGTTGGCATTCAGTTATCCTAATGTAAGATGCCCCGCATTTACAGTACCATTCGTGGATTATGTTTGATTTGGTGAACTAGGATGTCTCTCGCCTAATCGAAGGTGTGGGGATTCGGACCATTGTGCACGCAGTGTATGGACAACGGCCAACCTTAACCACTGCTCAGCTAATTGGCACTTTCTTCTTTAAACGGATTTTTTCTTATGAACTGTTAGTTGCGAGTTGTTTTGCGTATTAATCGTGTTGAACTTTCGAAAGAAAGCAGATTGCTCTTCTGGGCGTTTTTCATCGTTTAAAGTATCACCAGTATAGAGTCGTCTTGCCCAGTCACAGTGCGTGTACACATCTTTTTTTGGAGTGCAAGGAATTCTGCGATGTCGGTCTTGTCTGTTAGATTCAGCTTTGAGGCAGGAAATGGTTGTTTTCAATAGTTCTGCTGTCCAGTGTAAGTTTGTTACTCATCTGTTTGGTTTCAGGCACAATTGTGCGCGCTTTGTGGTTGAATAAAATGACGAATGCACAACCGGGACTATTTATGTTCTTTTATAGGCTGACTTGGCTGAATTCGATGAAACTATTCCTTTTGAGGATAGTGCCACCAATCAGCGAGTTCCGAACGACTTATCTGGCAATATGGAGTTATCCAGAGACTCGGATGCGAACGACGTAGCTGATCCGATCGCTCAGTTCGCTTTAAAGAGGCGACGTGAATTTACAGGTCAGCCAAAGGAATCGGACAGAACAGAATGCGAAGAAGCCGACCTCACACCGCAGCATCCTGAACAAACGACACTTGCGGAAGAAACTGTTGAAAAATCTGTTGAACGTGAGCTGGTTGAGTTCGAGTCCACTTTGCGTCCTATCGAACGATTTGGAATTCGTCTAGTGGAAGATCAACAAGAGGAAGTTTTAAACGAAGAGTTGGTTCTGGCTGATGTAAGCAAACTACAGTCTCATTGTTGTAAAACCTTCTTGGTCAGTTTAGAACTTGTAGACTGAAACTGTCTTGTTTGTTTAAACCAACACTGGATATTGTTCAGTCACCACGTACAACGAGGCACATGTTTTCACAACTCCAACACATTTTTAAATTTGCGCTTATAAGCTGAAAACTCGCGCCCGGACGGCGGTTGTGCTACTGACGTGACCTAGGGTTGAGCTAACCGGACGGAGGCCGAAGGCCAACTGCATCCGGTTCCCGTAGACTTATTCCTTCCAATTGTTTTATGCATATTTTGCGAACAACTGTTGCATTGTAGTCAGTCTGTATACCACAATTAGTGCAAAACAAAGCAGGCGTCATTTTCGAAGACGTCTCCAACCGCCCGTATTTGCTGTCGTTCGGGTCTCTGTCGGGAGGCCGGTATATGTAGCGTAAACGTGGCTAGGATCTCACCGTTGGTTGCATGAACTATTAATTATAGTGCTTCGTCTAGGTACTGAAGCTCCTGGAGACCGACCATGTGTGTCATTGTCTGGTCAATCACTGTCCCAGTGACGACAAACCTCGACTATCTGATTATTACAGATTTATCTGTTCACCTATACACATTGTCACATATCAGATTCTTGATCACCTTCATTGTTTACCAATTTCATTTTTGTGTGCCGTTTGTATGATTCAGGCCCAGTTTGCCGAGTCCAAAGAAACGTGGCGCTTAGACCAGCTAAAAGCGCTTCACGCGGCAGATGAAGAAAGAGCCGAGATCGAAGAGGACGATATGCTCTATTGCTACGGTTCCTACGATCCGTCAGCACAACACTTGGCTGAACTGGAACGTCTCGAACGCCTGATTGCAGAAGAAGAAGCCGCCGGAGATGGTTCCGTTCCTACACCGGGACAACGTGGACGTAAGGCTCGTATTTCCAAACAGCTCTCTGGTACAAACGGAAAGCACGGTGGTACGCGTGATCGACTGCATAGAACCCAAAGCGGCTTGCAGACGGACACTTCGGCAACAGACGCTGGCTACGGCGAGCCGCTCACTGTTGGGAGACTTAACAGTGGTCGATCGTGCAGTCGCCCGTTATATGCTGAAACGAGCGATACGGACGACGACAACTTGAATACTACACACCTTGAGGTGAAAACATGCACTCCTACAGGCTTGATGCTTAGTAAATTGTATTTTACTGGCACCATTGTTACAACAGGTGTTAGAAAGGATAAACCCCGAAGGGTGAAAAAAATCACAAAGATCATCATTTTTTGTCCTTATTTGCCAGCTGGATTTATTCGCTCGTTGTCCCTTGGATCCCCGTCGGGGAACTGAGAACGCCCTAATCAGACACAGTTCGACATGAGTAAATACATGTCGCTGACCCGGACCACACATTAACCACTGGAATACCGCCTGCTGGTCCAACCCAGTAGAGTGTGGCAATCCTTTGGTAACTTTTGAAGCAAAATTAATTGGTCAACAGCGTCTGACTTTAATCAAAAAACGACTGAACCTCGGTCTTGTTGATGTCGATTGTTGTCACCACTATCTGTTTTGCCGCTTGTATCACCAGTGGATTTACCTCTCAAGTTCCATGCCAAATGTGTGTTGTGGTGAATTGTCAGTGTGTCCCAACATTGACATAACTTACAAGCGTGATCATAGAATCTCCGATAGGTGGAAAGATGTGTCCAAAGTATGAGATGTTTTTTAGTGTAATGTGCTAAGTATACCGCCTAAATTGATGTTATCCATATACAGTAGTCTCCTGTCCTAGACATTTTGCCACATGAAGAGATACAAGCTGCAACGTCATGACTTTTTTATCTGTGTTATAAAATATGAATCAGCATCATCTGTTTGCTTGTACTGTGCACCATGGCTCTGATGTAGGGGTTGTATATTTTATACGTCAGTTTGTACCTGCTGTGTCCGAAGGACTGTGGCTTCAGTATATCGCTCGCTGAACCGTTATAAGCGCCACTCACGTATGACGGGCATTACGTCTTTACATATCCGAAAGGTGGTCAGTAGCCATCAGTCGTGGTTGCTGTGAGCTTCAAAACTCGGCTTACACGCCGTTTAAATAACTTAAACAAGGTCATAAAGCACGTATACACTAGGTGAGGGGCCCGCCTCTGTGTTTCAAAAGATGAAGACCCGCAAAACACAAGAAGACTCACAATGAACAGGCAGATTCAGCGTCAGCAGAAACTGCATTCATACGCGTATACGACTGACTTTTACAGACTAAATCATAACGCCTTTTTGTGACACGGCGTTCGCTGAAAGAGAGAACACAGGAACTTGCTGTTTACCATGAAATATAATTGTTTTCAAGAACGCTGTGTGTGGTCAGTAAATGCCTAGTGTTTTCAATGGCCATAGCTGGAAGGGAATGCCTAACTAGAGGCAATGACCTAACGTGTTCGATGAAAGGTACGGGCCTCTTGTGCTACACAACCTGCAGGTAGGCTGGTAACCCTCCAATAGCAACCACTGTTCTAAAGGATTTCCCTAGTTGTTGTATACCGTGCAATATTTCGCGATGCTCAGCCTGACACTCCATTGTGCTTAGTTTCACCTCTCTGCAGGCTCATCGCGTGGGAGTATCTTTAGCTAGATCAAACAGGTAATTTTTATGCTGCAAGTCGAGTCTTCTGTTTCTATTGGCACAACTTGCGAAGGCGCGTTTCATATGTAACTGATGTATGTGTTGACATCCTGTTAGTCAGGTACCTATCAGAAAGCCAATTTGCACTGATTACGGCCACCAAATCGCCATGATAATGAGTAAAAACAAGGGTGAACCCAACCCCGGTGGAGTGTCAGTTTGAGCGTAGACTTCACGAAACCTTATCGAACTACCACTTTTGTCTATATGGCCACGGACAGTACACACTGGTAAGCTGAGGTGAACTATGCCCACCAGACTAGCCTGATGTGAACAGGCTAAGTCAATCTTTGTACTATTCATAGATAAGTGAATACCTGTGCGCTGATTTAAAAGCATAAGTAAACACTTCTCCGACACGAACCTTTATTTAATCACCACCTGAGAATAAGGCCATTTGGTGCCAAGGGCATCAATTTTCAAACTGGGTTTTGTTTTAAAATTCACGCCATTCGTGTAGACGCTTAGATCGTGAGCTGCTCACATGCGACAGAGCTCGGAGTCTGAACGGACTATTATCACCACCATTAAAGACTTCCGGCCATTTTACTATTTTGACGGGCAATATGGTGATCACCACTTTCGGATAGTTGTGAACAGTGATGGTGTTGTTCGTAGCTCGAGTTGATGGTTTTGGTATTGGTATGTTCGCCGAGCTTGGCTCAAAAAACTATACGCTAAAACGATTACGCACTGATGATGTCACCTCGCTTGGTGATGAAACGTTTGCAACCTGAATGCCAAGCTCGGCGAACATACCAATACCAAGATCACCACTTTGTTTTGACGAATTTGTCATTGTTTAAGGTTTCCTCTGGCTCGAGACCTTGGCTCATTGATACCGCGGTGTTAGAACTCCTCCTCTCTTGACACCCGCCGTTTCACTGTAAAGACAAAAGAGCAACGCTCAACGGGGAACGTTTACCGCAACGTTCTAAGTAGATCTCATCGATACACAGTGAGTGAGAGGATAACGACCAGTGGGATAAAAGTGACCCCGACTGACTAAGCGTCAGACACAGCAAAGCAGATCAACCAAATGTGGATCAGTAGGCGTCATTTGAACATTGGGTGAACGTATGTACCTAACAAAGAGAGAAAATCAATCAGCTGCTAACACATCATCGTTCCTCCACAGGGCTAAGCACCAGAGAAAGGACTTACAATCGTCAATTAGTCTGTTGAGTCGTGACAGATACCACCAGTTTGTCAAATACGAGTTATTCGACTTATTTAAATTTGACCACGTGGAGAAGTTTCAGCATCTCTCCCATTAACGTCCTCCCTGTGGGTCTTCTGTTCAATGATTCGTTTGATTACCTCAGCCTTCAAAGGCGTTGGGTAATTTGAAACGGACGTGCGCACTTACTGGGCAAAACTGGTTTCTATCTGATCAGCACATAAAAAAAGCCGTGTATCATAACGAATACGTTCAAGTGACCTTTGCATAGAATCATCTACTCTGAGATTACACACTTCATCCTCGCTAGATTCTTACGAAAGTGATCACAATAACTTCATTTCACTTTCCCATTTGTCAATCTGTGTAGCATTCAAATCCCATCATGACAGTCACCTGATATCTTCTGATGCCTCTCACTTTCTCTTGGTAGATGCGAAACAGTACCGCTTTATCCTGAAAATTATTTATTCCGTTGTGACATTGTTTTACTCCTCATCAATTCATACTGTCCAGGTTTACATTGCGAACTACTAAATTTCACATTGAGGGTGACCTGAATGTCTAGCCCACGTATCACATTTACAGATAATTATAACAATCCCTAATGTCGCCCACAAAGTAAACTGTCCAACTTTCAATTTTCCAGCGTTTCGGCGTAACAAATGGCTCGAGTACTCGCCGGCAGCACACCAACAGGGCTGTTCAGCAGTGGGAAAACTTTGAATCAAGTGGCACAGAACAAAATGCCACCCAACAAGAAATACGGAAATCCCGCTATTTGGGTGTTGCTGAAACGGAGACAAATGCGGACGAAACCGTAAATTCAGGTAAACGAAAAGGTGCTCCGATCAGTTTCTTCCCAGTCAGAAAAGTGCCTAAACTGCACCCGAAAGTGTATGTAGCGAATGGCACGGACTCCTCAGATCAGTTTACTGTCGTACTTCCAAAACGTCGCGGTCGACCACCAACGAAATCCCAAAATAGGGCGGTTCCTGGCTCATTTGTACGGTCGACTGTTCCGCGGTCGAATTTGACGTCCCATGCAGGCGCACCGAATCGTCCACTGGCTTCTGGCGTTGACAGACGTGCAATCCCGATCCACACAGTTTCGACTGACGGTCCAGGTGATGTGGCCTTTGAAGAGGTTGTAGAGTGTTCTACCGCAAACGAGCTTTCACTGTTCGAAACGTTCGATCATAATCGGTATGCCTTATTAGGTGCTGGCAGGGGCCGACCAACTATTCGACCTCGACCTGTTTGCGTCCGACCGGCACGGTCAACGATGTGCAATACGCCTAAACACGTCCCAACAATCTTGAAATCAACATCGACCTCGGATTTGGTAAGTGAGGTACCCCGATCTGTTTAACTTGTTTCAATTAAATTCTGCTTATTTCTGTTGCAACCTGCATGTGCTTGATACTGACTTACTGCCAATTGCATTGCCGCTTGAAACTATTTGCGAATGCCGGGAGCGATGAGATGGTGAAGCATTCGTCTACTGACATATGAAAACAGTGACTAGCAGTTGTGACCGTCGTTTATCGGGTTGCAGTCAGTTTGGCCGTTTTTATATACTGGTTGCAAACACCTGGAAATGACGCCTTGAATATGACTTCGTTCTGTTCCAATTGTTTGTACACTCCGCGATAAACTTATTGGATCATCTCCTCGTTTTGAAGTCAACAGTATCCACTTTTCACAACAAACAAGCAGAACTATTAGAAAGCTGTGAGCTGAATCTGCTTTTAATGGCATTGACGAAAATGAGAGTTATGCATGGAATTGTGAGAAATGGCTGGGGCAAAATTATACGAACACCCTAAGATGCTTTGGCGCCCTCAGACCGATATACTAGCCCAATTCAACCTAATCACCTACAAGTTAGGTGTCTTGAGAATCGGGTATGTGCCATCACTTCAGCTACTGAACTAATTCACCAGTGGGCTGGGCGCAAATTAAGCATTGTGTGACTATTCTTTTCTTTCGTATTTGCTCCGTCCTCGCCATGGTTGATGAGTATGAATTCCATTCCGATTGACGTTGGGACAGCCGTGTTTTGAAAAGTGATCAGGAGTTAGCAAGTAAAGCTCGTTATTCCAATCAATTCTGTAAACTGGACGTCACTTACAGTAGTGAACGATCAGTTTATGTTAACCACGTTTATGTTGACCAGGTATCGGTAGTAGAAATATAGCTCAATAAGTTTAATTATTCCTGAGTATCCCTAAATCATCCATTGGGGTTAACAAAGCAGTTATTGACTCCTCGCGAGACGATCGGGCAATCTGAGCATTACTGACGACCGAATTTGGCTGGGGCTTTTTAATATCGTAAGTTGTGTCTAATATGAGGTCGGTAGTGTATTGGTCAACACGGTTGCCCCCTAAATGCGTAGTCGAACTTTAAGCCGTGGCTGTGACAAACGTGTGCACTACTGACAGGTTTTGACAAGTGTGAAACTCGAGTCCATTGCTTCTGTTATCAGTTCAGAGCAGTGCTCAATTTGTAGTAACCAAAATTGCTGACTACTTACAAGTAATTGGTCAGTTCTCTTACTTTGCAAAGCATGAATCTTTTACCTTCCTGGATTGTGATTTTGTTTTCCCATTTCATGGATTTCAGTCACGTCTAGATATGTCTAACCATCCAAATACTCATCAGACGCGATTCACTTCGGATACCACTGTTACAACGCAACCCTCTCATGCATCCGTGACCGCCAAATCTTACCCGGGATTCTTTGTACCCTCGAGAATGGAGTATCCCACAAAACAATCCCAACCTCCTCCCGCGGCCCAGCGTCCCCCGGAGCCAGTCATCCCGGTTCAATCAGTAGTTACAGGAGTGCGAGCCAGTTTGCCAGCCGGTCAACTGTTCACGCCCTCCGGTCAGCCTGTGTTTGTCATCACCAGACAGATGAAAACGCCTAACGGTAGGTATCATTTTAACAACGTTCTTATTTAGGGAACTCTTCTGGAACCGAGTGATGTGATTTGAATACTCGATCGCATTATGGTCCACTGTCTGTTACTGCTTGATGTCACTGATAATGCACCCATACGCTTACAAGCTTTAAAGTTTTTCAGGAAGCGGCTTGACTCGGCTAACCTTTGTCCACGTTTTCGCTACCGAACGTTGTTCATCCGGTTTGTGACCTAACATGTCACATGGCTGTCACCGTCACGTGATGCAAGGACTGAAGAGTTGATTTGGTAGTCGTGCACTTGTCGTATCAGAGGTACTTCAAGTGATGCCCACAGTCAGAAAGAATCATATCGGATTCATTCGTACTGTCATACTTAGTGATATTTCTACATATGTGTTTCGTTTATCCTAGGGTTTTTTCGTGGTATCGGTTTTCTCTGGTCTGTGGAAGACACGCTGGCAGCGTTTAATCTGTTCGCTCCGATTGTTCTTATCACCTTGCTACTTCCCTGACTACACACTGAGATTCCACAGGATTAGAGGGATCTGTCACTGCTACCAAAAAATCTTGAATTCACGGCCGTATCTAGAATGGACGATGACGTCACCGACGAGATTATTATCATCTGCTCGTCTGCAGTCGATGTGTGATATGCTCCCATTACTAGATTCGAACTCGTTTCATGCATATATGGCTTTTCATCCCCCATTTGCTTCTCCATTTCCATTCAGGTGAAGTCTACCAACAACGTTTCACTCACCCGGTGCTCCCACCACCTCAGTTTACTCAGGTCGTACATCAGTTGGCTCGACCTGAATCTACTCGACCCCCGTTTTCTGCCAGAGTTTCCTCCACTTCTGTATCGCAGTTCACTACCCGACCTTCAGTAATGCCTGCAGTTCAGCGAATCCCAATCGTGAGGCTGAACAGTCCTGCTAAGTGCGTTCAACCATTACTAAGTGCCGTTACCACATCAAATCAGCTGTTTCCTCAGTCATCACATCTAAACGCTACTGTTCCCGTGTTGATGTCCTCAGGAGCATGTGCGCCTATACCGGTTATTCGTGTGCTGACTAATGACACGGTCAGAACAAACTCTTGTTTCCGATTGATTTCCCCTGGCAACTGTACTCCTTCCTACACTGGCACTTCAGCCCAACTGGATGTGAATCCTGTGCAACAGCCCACACTCTTCGGCATCGCTCCGCACGGTAGCTTGTCCGTTCCGTTAACTGTCAGTAGACAGGTCTCAGTGAGTCCCACATCTTCCGGTGCTCATTCGGGCACCTTACATCCAAATGTTGTGGATTCCCAGACTATCCGATGCAGACGATTTTTCCCCACGATTTCAAACAGATCGCCCTTGCCAGGCTCTTGACAACGTACAAATTCCTGACCTCGTTTTCAGATATTCTAGCTGTTTACTCGGCCACCACTTGGCTGCAGTACTCAGTGTACATACGTGTGAACCTGTGGTTTTACTTGTTGTGAAAGACGATTGAAACTGTACAGACCCTTCTTATGGCTTTTTATCTTCCTTGGCACCCGCCCTTTCTCAGATGGAATGGAATGGATTTCTCATTTTGTGATTTTAGTCACTCTACGATTTACACATTAGATGTCACTTATTTGATCAGCCGTTTTGTAGTATGATCTATTGATCTGTCGGGAATCGGAGCTTCAATTTTTACTATGAGACCAGGATACCAGTCTGCCTAACCGTTCTCCAAACAATTCTACCGCTGATCTGATGTTCGTCTGTTCTAGCCACAGATAACTTGTGTACGGGTCTGACGATTCTAGCCGCGTGTTACTCAAGCAAAGTGTAGTCCGTATGTGTACATACGTCGCCGTTACAAAAAAAGCTGCGGTACAGAAAAATAATTTACTCTGACAAATAATCTGCGAAATCCTACCTTACATTAAAGAGACATTTTCTTTAGTATAACAATATTCGCGTTATATACTCAGCTTTCGTTTCCATAGTTAGTTTATAACTGAACAACTTGCAGTCCTCCAGTGTGATGGAACAACACTATTAACAGATATCGACTTTGGGCATGTTTGCACAGTGAAAGTATGCTGTGACTTATTAACAGTCTGTGAGCTTGTGCGAACATGCCGTCCGCTTCAGGTCGATAGTTACCGTACTGGCTGCGGTCACAAGCGCTCGAAATCTAATCGACAGTAGTTGACACTCATGACAAGAAATAACAATAGAGAGAAGACGAAACTTAATTCAAATGGACTCTGCATCCATAATCAGACGTTCAATACTGAGGCGCTTAACCATGGAAATTACAAGGATGTAATGTTTAATGGTTGTTGAAAACTTTTTCTCACAGCATGACAATCGGTTTGATAGTAAGCGACATAACGTATCAATACAACATCCTTGGCAGAAGAGCCCCTATTCTCTCAGCTAAATAGTCACTGTCGATGTGGAAGCAAGGGCGCTTTGACAACTTCCGATGACAGATGGGTCTTCCCTCGAAACTTAGCATTAGAGTGTGTAGTTTCTGTTGAATTTACCGACGAACTAAAGCTAATGTTGCTTCCAAATTCGATTCGAATCCGTTTGCACACTACAACTCGCTCAATCTACTTACCCCTAGAAAGAGTCAGACTGTGTGGATTGAGTCTCCGTCGCCTCGTCAGATAGTCAGTTGCGGACCAGTGTGATTTACCAGGATGCCGTTGATAAGCCTGGACAGTCCGGGTTGTCAGTTTGAATCGATCATGGCCACGATGGCTCTGGAAGACGAAGATGTAATATTTCCTGATGCTCGTTCTCAAACCAACATTTCACTACGACCAGATGTGTGCCTGTATTAATTCATCAGACAGAGTCTGTGGGAAACTTGAACCATTGCGAATGACGTTCATATGACAAGAATTCCGAATAAATTAGATGAGAACAATGACCCATTCAATCAGTGGGGGTTGCGATCAATCTATGGAACAAGCGGCAACTGGAAGTGGACTGTCTGTCCAGATCAACAAATGTCGCTCAATCACACACCGATTTTAATCTTTCCATCACGACGAGCGTTCAATGAACAGTTGATAAACGCTTCGAATAGTATTCGGACCGTATGTCTACCTGATGAGGCAAAATAAGGACAAAGGTGATTAAAATAAAGTGCGGCTTAAAAATGAATATGATGAAACATGAACTCCGAAAGTATTCCCCTTCATTGCCTTCTATGGAGATGTTTTCCGCATACCTTGTATACTTATCTTCCGCAAAGACGCGGTAGCTCACTGCCGTTTTACGATTGTAACAGCCAATTATGCCAAATGTCCACCTAGGGTGTTCGGTTTCGTACCTCAGGTGATATGGACAACCGCATAAGTACATAATGTTGCGCAACCATACTTTCTTAACCGCAGCAAGTCGGATAGCGAACACGGCTGGATTACTTCAAACTCAACATCACCATTCAATCTGTTTGGTTTCTATTGCACATTTTAACTGCGTGAAAACGTTTAAGATAAATTGGTCGAAAGTGCGCGACTGGGATTGCAAGGGCAGTCTTACGGTACTGGGTGTACGTATTGCTTGTCGTCACATTGCTGTTTCCGAATCCGGCAGGGACTTTGAACGAAGCTGTAGATTAGCTCGAGAATTCCTCCTGCGTTCGATCACATGGAAAGAGTAGATGAGCATGGTGTGCGTGTAGTTTCTACAACGCAACCGGTTGGATATAACAGTTTGCAGAGTCTCTGCACTCTAAATGGCTTAATCGTACAGTCTCAGACTCAAACGCCCAGTCAGTCGGGTGCACATGTTCACAACCTGTCAGTACACAATCCTACTCTGCTCAGCTATGTAGCCTGAGCAAACCGTGAGGTTTTACTGGCGGAGAAACTTCCGTGTGTGATTAAATAAGAAGACAAAAATACTTTAGTATATATACAAAGTTATTTTAATATAAGAAGTGATCATACAATTCCCAAGTCATGCTTCACTCTCAGTAACACCTGCTGAAAGGCCCAAGTATTTTTTATGCGTTTTCGCTTCCGTTTCTTCGATCTCGTTTTCGTCCTCTCAGGCAGGTTTGCACATTTCCGGCTCTTTTTCTTACAAGACAAAGGGTTCGGTGCACGAGGTCGCTTCCTCTTCCTAAGTTGCACAGGTTCCTTGCAAAATCCAAACTTTTTATCCAGCGCATCAATGACAGCACCCTGAAGCAGATTACAAAACCATTATGGGCAAATATAAAGTTCTTAGGGTTTCTTCTATTGACGGATGCAAATTTGAAACTGGTTTACTTTTTACGGTGGGGATTGAAAATGGATTTTTTGTCAACAGCGGCAAGCTTACAGCCTCATGAATGAGTAAAAAAATACTGTTTTGCAAGCGGGTTATTGAATCGGACGAAAAATGGTGGTTGATGTAGTCCCACTAACAAGCTGTCTCCA
>LUCH01003645.1:22007-63117 GCA_013368495.1 Paragonimus heterotremus | reverse complement strand
GACGACATTTTCATAGTTGGCTTTTAGTCACCAGTATGCGCCATGTTACCACAAAACACTCCTGAACAATGATACGTGAATCTTACTTTGAAGCATGTTGGATAATTACAAAAATTATATTGTCATCGATATACAAAATATGAACATGTTCATTTGCACTGCGGATCGAGTTCGCCAGCTACACTGCTTCCTAATCAACTGTATAGGTGTCCACAGATGTTCCTGTCAGTTATTTCAGTCGGCCTGCTGAGTGGGTTTGTACAAAGCACTACTGGAAACAGTGACGGCGATGGAGGGAGTTTTCAAATTACGATCAGTGTTTCTCACGATGCTCAAACATTTTAATCACGGAAGAACATGTCGACGAAATGAATGATTCATTCATGATAACACTCTTGTCAATAGACGAGTGAGGCTAATTGTGAGCTTTGCACTTTTTTCAGCTATACCAGCAGGCGTAATTTGACATTCATCTAAACATTCACTCTAGCGATATTTCGTTCATGTATAAGTGTTAACAACTTGATAGTTACATTTCATTGTGACCGCTGAACTAGATAGTAAACTTATAGGAATCTCAGAGGTTTCCTAACATTCTGATGTAACAAATGCAGACGCTCTGGAATACTGAAACTTTTTTATCATTTCGATCGTCATACGAGCCAATTAATCAGCGAATTTCCGAGTTGGAAACAAATTATTATTAAGTTTTCAGTAATGGAACACTAAGGGCTCTTATCGCTTTGGACCGAACGCCATTCACAATTACTCATAGCTGTTGTATTCCGATAAGCCATTCGGCTAGCCTACTTTGAACGGAAGCACTAGTCTGGATTTTAGCTCCTATTTGATTTCATCAGTAGTGCATATCCTCTATCCAGATCAGGGTTTGCATTCCGACACTTGTGTTTGTGATGCTTACCTCTTAGCCACTTAGTCCTCAACTTCAAAACACGCAATGGCGAATAATCAAATCCGAATGCTCGAACACGACCTCAAATCCATGGTGTTGATCTTGCCCGGTCATTTTGAATGCGGAATGAATGGAATAGCTCCGTTCTGTCTACTCGATAACTCCCTATTCAGAACTTGTCAGTTAGCTCAAGGTAACTTCCCTAATTAAATCGACTATGTATGGTTGTAATCATTAGTGGAAAATCGGAAGTTCACTCATATAACTTTAGATGAGTTAAACTTTGATGCACGTAGTCAGATTCTGATAATAGATAACGTACAAAAGGCTATTTCTCAGAAAAAGCGAGGGTATTCCCTGCTACATTAAAAGTAGTTACACCTCCATAAACTCAGGCTGTACAAACATCGTCAACAAAATTTCGATTTACAGTTTATTCGTTGAACAGCATTTCTCCAATAATAGTAGTCTAGACCCGTGTTTATTGACCTAACAAGTGTAAGTTAGCATGCCAAAATATTAGCATTTGGCTCCTAATTTGGTGCACTAAATATTTTACGCTTTTCACCAAAGTCTATGCGTGAAGAAATAATTGATGCACATCCTCAGAAAATGCTAACAATATTGATTCCAATATTCTTGATCCACAGTACGCTGCACACATCCAGTCAACCCCGGCGGCTGCACTGATAAAATCACAAAATATTCGTTTTCCACAACAAGTCAAAAATGTACAACCTTCCTCTATACCGGATGTGGTGGGAACGGAAATCGCTTTGATACTTTGAAGGATTGCACTGATCTGTGCATTGCCAAAGCATAATTCCATTTCTGTTTATTGTAACATGTGAAAAGTTAAAAAAATTCGTGCATTCATTTGATTACTTCTTTTCAATTTTACACAGTTGATGGCTACTTGGTCATGTTGCTCATTTCGGAACTTCTCTCAATTTTGTTCTGTTGCGGATGGAAGATTTTGTTTAAGTCTCTCTCTCATATGTGTACCAAAGTGTTACTGTGGAAATAAAGTGGATAAAGATCTAATAGTACTTTCCATTAAAAGCTTCTATTTTAGTATGTTATGAATGTGTCGTTCCTTCGCGACCCTTCTTGTCCCTAAACCTAGTCGTACTCAGATTTCTTCACCAACAGTGAAAACCCTGCGTGCTCAGAAACCTTTCTGAAATAACTGATATATACGAACACAGTATCACTAACTGCAAGCATTAGAATGACGCAGACACAATTACGGTGGTGTAATTATGCATCACCTGATAAACATGCATGACCAAATACATTTAAGTTATTTTAGTCATGTGGAGCCAGCGGTTAAGAGTGATGGCAACACAACAACCCAAATAGAAGTGTGATTTCGGGAATTCCGGTAATTAGCAAACAACTCAGCATGAACAGAAACGTTCATGCGGCATATTAGTAATTCGAATAGCCCCATGAGTTCATTAGAAGTGAAAAGGTGTGTTGGCGAACAGTCTGTTTTCGGTTATTCATCATCGGGCCAATTACATAACATTTTATATCCTCATAGTTGTCAAGCAAGCAAAGTCAAAGGCAATTAGTCATGCAATTACATCACGCAGTTGTAAATTGGAGGGCAATTAGGTGACAAAATTGACCTCCGGTGATGTCGAGTCGGTAACGGGCGACCATGGTAACCGTAGGGCTTGTACAAATTTCTTCTGAGCGCATAACTGTGGATTGCGCAACCGAATTCCGATCGCTTCCGCGGTGGCCAGAATACGAAATATGACTCCTCTAGATTGATGACTGGGCAAGCGGTAACTGGGCTGGAAAGCTACTTCTGGTGAGAGTTGGTGGCCTGAGTCAACAAGGTGCGCCAGAATTGCACTCGAAATCGACTTCATCTCGCCCTTAGTCAGCCATGTGGGGTGGTGCTCACGTATCCTCTGAGAAAGCCGCCTGGTTGTGCGACCGACGTAACCTGCTCCACAGGAGCATGTGAAAGAGTAAACACAAAATGAGGTTACATATTTAGGCAACGTATCTTTGAGTTGTACGTGAACTACCGGGTCGGATCTGAACGAGATTCGCAGATGTGCCGCGCGAAATGCACTAAAAGTTGAATCTGTTGAGTATCCTGAAAATGATTAAACAGAAGGATTAAGAGTGACCAGCCGTGTAATTTTCTCTTCTCGATAGATGCGCCTGTACGGCAAGCTGTATAAAACCAGGTTTATAATTTTAATTAGAAAGTTGGCTTAACTAATCGCAAGAAGCTATGAATGAGTGTGGAATTGAATGTGCCGCATAAGTGTGTTAGTTCATAAAATAAATTAATAGCCATATTGCATCCCAACTAAATACCAACAAAATCCACGTGCTCTGGGAATACACAATAGATGACATAACAGAAATGTGATCACCAAACCATAGTTAACTGTTCAGTAATGCACTCCCGTAACATCCTACTGAAATATCCTTCAGTAAACGGTAACTGAATGATGCCATTTCAGATAAAATAACTGGTACACATGCGATGCAATCGAACAGACTGAGTACAGAGAGAAATAGGTCGTCTGATCGGGCGTACTGAAACATGGATTATCCATGTAGTGACCAAGATTTTTTCTGTTCATTTGTTTTAACATTTATTGGAAAATCGCAAAAATACTTCTTTCTATGATGGGCCAGAAGTGTAGACATTTTGTAGAATTTAGAATAAATCGAATAAAATATCTTGTATTTCGGACGGGTGATACTCCACTTGACAGACTATACTTATAGTTGGCGACCTGTCGAACATCAAAAACTCCACCGATTTCTGCGATTTATTTTAAATGAAAGTTTGCAGCCTCATGGGAGATTTTGCAATCACGCGGGCTCATTCAGTAATAGGAATTAAGCTTAGTCAGCTTATCGCGTACAACATTTGAGAAGCGAGTCTCCTCCAGCTTCCTACTTGTTATACGGGATAATTGCGTTTCAACCCATTTCTTCTGAACTTTTCACGGGTTCCGAAACCGTAGGCCGAATCTGCTTTAATAAGATCAATAACAAACGTCAGTTAGATCAGCGAGAATTGTATGCCCAACCCATTCTTTTTTGCGTTGCATTCAATGAATTAATCTATAATTTTGATTGGATCATCAAACGCTGAAAGACTTCTTCGAAAACCTACATTTTTCAGAGTTAGAAGCAAATATTGAGCAGTCAAAATACAGGCGGTTTCTGCTAAATACGTTCAAGTCTATCATGGTTTGGAAAATTCCACTTTCGTAACCACTTATTCGGTCCTGTACAGTAATTCACAGTTAGTGAGATAGCTTCCAAAACTAAAACATCTCTTGAAACAGAACAGCTAGAGTTGACATACTAGTACTGTTTGACTTACTCCTTTGCTCGGGATTGGAGAGCACGCTTGCATTCTTGTTCTGACTTGCGAGCATGATAACCCATATGGTTTGAGACCTCTGTTGATCGCTTTAAAATACATAAATAGTATCTGCTCTTTTTAGCCACAATGGTTGAGTTCACGAATGCCACCAACGAATCACGAACGCTTCATTCGATTATGAATATTTTCCACGCAGTTCCAATAAATCCTGACTGTATCGAATGAAAAATACATAAATGTTTCACTAAATTAGTTTCTGTTCCTGCAAGTGGTTGAACTCTCAATATCCACCAATCTAAATATATATTTGATGAAATTTTGACGGCTAATTTCGATACCATCTCTTTATTTATTTAGCAAATGTAAAATCGGACAAGTTGTGCTAAGAAGTAAGCAAACATAAAATGACCACAAAGGCATAATTGAGCTCATAAAAGCGGACCATGTTCAAATTTGTTTTTATCTGGAGCGCACCCTGTCTTCAAACTTACCAGCAGCGATGTTTCTAAAAGGTGCAATTTTCTGCAATTTTTCCGACATTTCGTAACTACTGACGGTTGTTTCGAGTAATCTGACATATATAATACTCCAACATTGGCTTTTGCATAAACGTTTTTGGCTGTTTGACGCAATTGTCACACCTGTGATACAGCACATTTTTGTCGATTTTTTGTCAATAAATCCGCTGACGTTCAACGATTTTGCGGAGTTCATATTTTGCAGTTGTCACCAAAGTTAGTTTAGAGTAACGTACAAACTCTGAGCAACAGCTAACATTCTGTCCATATGAATAATTTTAGAATGTGTTCTCACAAACAAAGGTAGCATGCGCAAATTGTGTGCCGTCCTCGAAGAAGAAGTGGAAAGAATATGAAGAAAATGTACATCATTTATGTTTGTCGTTTGCGAAACATGACCATGGACCAGTAAACCTTCTCAAAAGCATAAGTTCCGTAGTAATCTGTCGTTTTCAGAATATATTAATGGTGACTGCACATGGAACTTTGTATAAATTACATGTTTTTCGATTTCGGGCGACTCATAAACATTATTCATTAATATGCTGTCAAATGTCACGGTGGACTAGATAAACGTTTAACGAACAATTTCCGCTTATGTTCCATGTAAGCTCCTTCTTCCAAATTGCCAGCAAGTTCGTTCACCTTATCATTAACTTGGAATGCACACGAAATGCAACACAACGTTAATTATTGGTATACTTCACTTTTCTTTCGCATGTAGCTGTTATTACAAACGCACTACTCAATTCACCCATGCATAAGTAACTGTTTTGACGTGGAAGTTTCCTAGCCAATGAATAAGTATATTAACGATTTATAACATAGAATTCGAACGCACATGACACACTACTAATAGCACTAGCACTGGAAAAGCAACACCGATTCCATTACTCAATCCTGTATGTCCATCGATTTGTTGTTCTGTAATGCACAACACAGAACAGCCTATTGTTGGGTTGCCAAAAGAATATACAATCATATGCAGATGTATATGCACAAGAAAGCAGATGTTTTACACCGAAACCTTGTATAGTGGATCAGTCGACCCATCACAGTAACTAAATGAACGCGACAATACTCCTCGTCAAAATTATTTATATGAAAGCTTTTCTGTGCAAGTATGAGCTCAGTGACGGACTATCTAGGCACAAGATAATGTTGGGTATATTATGTAATTTCGGATTCACGTGCCGTAATGTTAACTCGTGAAATGACCCCAGAAATGACAACAGACTTTCTAGACTGAACACCTACTCACATTTGAAGTTAGCACGCTGTTGTCTGCCAAAATAGTGAGCACCTCTGAAACTGCACACCAGTTGGCTAATGAATTTGGATTAATTCGTTTATTCTATCCTTGGTGTAACATTATTCGGTGTCCACAGTTTTAACTGTCGGAAACAAATATTCATGCATTGCATAAATTAAAGACTGTTTTGGAACTCACGATAACGACGTCGATTTTTTACAAAAATGCTTAAAACAACTGAATCAAGCTGGCCACGTCAGACTGTACCTGACGACATTCATGTTGTCAACAAGAACACATATAATGTATTATGTTTCTGATAAGTTCAAGGTGGCTAACATTTGCTGAAATGAAAACGTACACAAATAAGGCTGCGTAACAATCATCCGTTTTTATCCTACGATTTGATTCTACTGCTTGATGAAACTTCACTGGATATGTACGGCTGATCTATAAGTGACGCAAACTTTTGCCGGAGTCCATCAACGAGATTTTACGACGGAAGATTCGGAACAATTTTATAAGTTCTCTTTGATAGGTATATCGTATGATATTTGTGACTGCTGTGACTGATGCCTATTCGCAGTTCCCAGACCGTGAAGAAAATTGATTAATACTTGACTTTTACCATTCCTAACGTAGTTATACGTTTCCTCGTATATAGAAACCCGTAACTGATTAATTGTCTCAACAGTTTTATTTCGTTTCTCGATGAACCTATTACCCAACCGTAATATTCTAGTGTGTCGTACTTGACTACGTTCGGCGCACGCTTACTTGCTAATAAATGTCGAGCCATGACATCTTCGGATTGCAAAATTGCAGGGAACAGTCGTCGACGATACAGTTGCAAGGCAACTTTTCACTGCAAACGAGAATAAATTGTAAATTTGCCAACGTCTGATTCTGAGATCATGTAGAATTTACAAAGCGCAACCCAACACAGGCTTTTAAAGATTCTCCTGTGATAATTTAGAATGGACCCAGTTGTGTTGCATGTGGTCTCTCAGCCAAAGCAGAGACCACAAAAAGGCCATTGTCTTATACAAAAATAATGCGAGTAGTAACTTCATTCAAGTAAGTGTTTTAACATATATGTCATTCCAACTTCCATACTATCAATCATTTACTGTAACGTTGATCTCAATCACCACACACCAACTAGAAACGTTATACTCTTGGTTATCAATGTGCTTGCATTATCGGACAATGTACACCTGCCAATCTGCCACCGCATCAGTCTGTGATGGATATCTGAGTTGAATGACAATAAGTGCAAGCAAATCTCTCAATGTAAGGTCACCTTATCCAGAGACCGTCATACGATTCACTTTTCAGACAACATCTTTAACATATCGTCCTACCCATCGACCTCGTAAGAAGAATATATATTGTACAGAAAAACTACACACTGATTCCAAGATGGCATTCAAAATGCAATCTGTTATGCTCATGCTATTACTGGTTATTACAAACACTCACGGTATGTTGTGTGAAGTTACATGCATCTAAACTTACTAGATTACTGAGCAGTCCTATTTAATTATGCGTGTAAAGTTTCACGACAGATAACGTTGATATATTTAACTACAGATTTTTATTTGCAGACTGCCTTTTAATAATTGCGTTACCAACCTTCCACGATTATTCACGCAATTTCTAAGCACGCTAAAGTTCAAAAACTTTTGTAGAATTGTAACAAAAATGACGGCACATTGGCTCAGGTAAATGTTACTCAACAGTGGAATTTGTAAATATTGACTGCGAGGATTTGTATTCTGCTCTTAAAGTGCTCTGGCCAAAGGCATGTTTGTAAGCAATGAATTATAATTAACGTTCGACCTCAAACGCCAAATTTGTCTGGAGTGACGCTTTACTACATGTTGATATTCAACTGATCATTTGAGTGCAGTCTATTAGCATTCGGACATGTTCACAAAGTATTGTACAGTCGTTAAGAGTACAGAATGATAATTTACCGCGTGAGCTTACTCATTTGTCTAAAGTTTATATCGCTGGATCAACGGCGGTTAAACTTCATTCAGTAGGGCAGCAGTTAGCAGAAATTTACACAATAGATTTTCACGATTTTTCATATTTCTTGACATATAATGCAGATACATCATTCGTATTTAGAAGGAAAATGTTGAAGCGTGCTTGAAAAGTATTAGTTGACTAATTCAGTACTCATAGAAAGAAGTCGGTTACATAAACCATGTAGGTGAGGAGAAGATGCATTTTGTCTTTTACGCTGTAAAAATGTTGCCTCTCGTAGGGTTAAAAAAATAGGCCACCTACAAAAAATTACGGAATACAACACAACTTTTTATCAAAAGCAAATGTTTGAGTTGATGATCCATATTTATTTTTGATTTCAGCATACTTTTCAGGAGATCAGATTGACAACAATGGTGAGTTAGAGTAGCGGTCTTCTCAGACAACAACTGTGGTTTCATAATGAGAAATGCTTTAACAGATTGACTGAAACAGAAGAAGTACTCATGACTGCATCTTCATTCGCCATTGGTAGGCGGTGCCCAAATAGTACCAGATAACAGAATGTCATCCGGAGATAACGCCTGCATAGTCATCACACTCTGTGTCTTCAATTTCGGCGACTGCATATTAACAGTGAACAAACTTGTTACACAATGAGGTACAATATCTCAACCGTTCACTCAGAACTTTCGACGTCACGAAAATTTAGTGATAGGCACACAGTTCATTACATTTCAGTACCTGGTGTAGTAAATCTTAAAAAATACATTATAACCCGTAAGCTGCAGTTTGCTCTCATTGATGATATCTAAACAATTAACCCATCAACGTATGCCGAAAAATAACCTTCGAAAAAGTTTAATTACAAATGAAACACGTGGTCGTGATTTATTTTTCAATTTCGGCGTTAACAATGTCCTCAAAAAGTGATAATGGGTACATAACATACCACCGTTCATTGTGTTGGTAGTTGCTAGATTCACAACAACCGGTTGGCAAAAGGCGGTCATGCAAACATTACTGCGAAGATCAGTGGGCTGATTATTATCAACAAACAACAAAAAACACGCCGACAAACACAAGTAAGGACAAGCCATGGCTTTGCAGAATCCACCAATTAATATTGGGTTGAAACGGTCGACCAATTAGGTCATATCAGTCAAAAGCTTGAGGAAGCCAAGTATGACATACAAAAAAGAGTACGGCAGAAGGCAAAAGTGGCATTGGTTTTAATGTATAAATTCGGGAGCACTCTGAAGATCTAGCAGTCAACACTGTTCGTAATCAGCCCACAAAACTGGGTGTCATGAGTGTCATTCCATATAAATTTGACAGCAGAAAATCAGAGGATTTAGTGAACGGAGGACAACGCAACCACCTCTTCAAAAACACACGTCAGTTCCAGATGATAAATGACGCTTCTTTACGCGTACACGCAAAATAACACGAATCAGTTAGCGAAGCTATAGCAGTTCATGTGAAACCTCAGCCACTACTGTACAATACTGTGCTAAACCATCATGCATTCATTCGAAAGTAGGGTGCCATACGAAAAACGCCAAAAGTCTTTCATAGTTTCGGTTTGAAATGACGAGTTTTACCAGAGGAAATGCATCCTTATTTTCGTCACACACATCCGTCAAAACATTTCAGACACTTCAGCACGTACTGTAGATTAATAATCACAAACATAGTGGTAGTGATATCAGCCAAAAACATGGATGGAACAAGGGTTGTTTATTCAGGGGAGCAACACACGGGTTATGCGTTTGAACATGACAACAAATAGAAATACCGATTTGCATATGGTATTGCGCCCAGACAGTCACGGTTGCCACAGACGCCAATGCTCAATTCCTTCAAGCTTCCTTACGTACCAAGAACCATTTCGTGTCATGCTGCACTCCGATATTTCTTCTTGTACTTTTCCTGCGGCTACTTGAATGTCAAAATCAGTGCTCTGGTCCGACTTCTGTAAAGCAGCGGTGTGAGCAGTAAGGCATGGTCGCTCCTTCTAACTACGCCAGTTTTGCCGTTGCATCAGAAGCTTAGTTGACTTACCAACTTTGTTCATGTCTGAATTTTACACAGTAAACTAGTCATCTGAATGTCAACGTAACAAAAGCCGTTTGTAGTCGATAACTACGAACAGTCTTACATAAACAGTGGAGCCCAGATTTCTCACCCGAATGTGGATAGCCTTGCGTAAGTTGAACTGATAAATATATACTATAACTTATATGTCAAAATCTCGAGACGTTTTCAAGCCTACTCGATAATCGTCTTCATTTTATCTTGACAATGAAGTAACAGGGTGGGAGCGACCTTTTACTCAAGACTATCGATGATTCTGCAATGTGAAGATCCAAATAATATCACTTCGTCGGGAAACCAGTTCAGAACCCGTATACGATTACTCAGAGCAGAAATCAGAATGCGAAAAGTGGAACTGAGAGAATTGATATAGCAAAATATTCGTGGCTGTAACTTTCGATGCTGGATGCACAAACCACACGCGGAAGAAGTGTTGAACAGAGACAGCTTTAGCAAACGGAAATGAGAATAGTAGGTGTCTAATGTGTAGGCCAATGAATGAAGTTTAAACGCATCAAAAAACATTGTGTAAAGTCCATGAACTTTCTCATTTCCATGGTTTCCTACAGCCGATTCGAAAGTACATTTTGCACTAGAACACGAAACGAGTGCTGCGTAAATCCGTCACACATTTGGCCCAATGTGCTCGGGAAGTCAAATGGTTGTACCATCAGAAAAACTGTTGTTTTGTCTGTATGTTTACACTTTTGAACATATTGCACACTTCGCACATTTATCTTAAAAGGTTTCCTGTACATCTGTGTTTTTCTTGATGTTATAGAAGACGATAATGGCAACCAAAGTGAGTTGGCATCGCAACCGCTTTTATTCAGATTTTTTCATTCATGACGCGTTTTAAGCCGCTGGTGAACTTGAAAATAAATGGATACATTTTTAGGGGTCTCTGCTATTCCTCTAACGGCTAATCAGGCGGAACATTTACCAGGAGTCTGAATGGCATTGACTACGTCCTTAATTCTATAGGCACTTAGTACCGGTTGCAATTTTCTACGAATGCAAATTGGATACATACCGCATTAAGGTTATTTAGGTGGCAATGCAGATGCACGGACTGCTGGCAAACTGTGAACAAATGTGTATATATGCAATTCATGAGAACATATGAAACACACAGAGGGCAACTTGGCTGGATTATCTCCAGATTTCCGTGTCTTAAGTCTGCCTCAAAATAGAGAATCCACTAACACAGAAATCAGCCAGCTCAACTTTGTTATCCCCAGCTGTCTTGAATTAGTAAAACGGCTCACAGCAAATTGCAGTCGCTCTCTGTCAACTGGTCGTCTACCAAAAAACAGGAAATGGTTCTCACTTGCAGCTATTCACAGAATAACATGTAGAGATGACACAGCAAACGGCCGATCAACGGCATCGTTTTTATTGGACTCATTGTTAATTGCTAGTTTAGTAGGAGGCTCTCCGAACCAGTGTTTAAGAAAATTGATGAGTCATGATTCTGATACTGGGCTGTGGCTTCGGTGTGAAGGATGCCTACGCAAGAATAGTCATAAGCGTGGTTACTATGAAATGTTCCAGAGCTGTTTATAAGGTTGATCACTTCACTCTGTCTTGGAAACCGAATACCGACAGCCTTGATTGGTACTTACTCAAGTGGTTCGAACAGTATAAAACAGAACTTCGGTTCAACGCCACGGTTAATGGCCAAATGACAGAGTGGTTCCCAGCCAGCAGCGGTCTTCTTCAAGTATCAATCTTAGAACTCCTGTTTGTCTTTCATTTCCATCTTGAACGAACCATTACACTCAAATCTTCGAGGACGCTCAATGCCGGCGACACAATCTTCTAGTGGTTCTTGGGGTGCCCGGAAGATGTGTTGATCTCACAAAGCGATCTGAATTGCCCAAACCAGTGATTCATGGGAAATTACTCGATATTCACCATCAACATATGGTCACCCACACTTATCATCAAAAATTCCATTATTGCAGTTACGGAACAAAGCAGTTCTTGTAAATGTGAGGGAGTTTGTGTATGTCTATAAACTGTGCTGATATGACTAGGAAGGCAAAAACAACTCTGGACAACTTAGAAATAATTCATCGAATCTCGCACGTCGAGGCGTGTTCTATTACGTCCCACTCAACTGTACATACAAACCAGGAAATGAACACAAAGGCCTTTCCCCATAACTTGGAAGAGATGTGGAACTTATCGAGATCGTTCCAAGACAGCTCACTAAAAGAAGTATGTGGCTCAGGTGAACACCTACCCGGAAGGAATAGCAAATTCATGTCAGTTCTTAAGAAGATATGGATATCTTGGGATTAACCGAATTTTTACTTCCAAATTATCACATTCAGGTTGTCGATTAACACATCTCGCATCAAATGAAGAAGGGAACTTACGGAACTACTGACCGAAAACGAGTGATGGAAGGGGCAAACTATCGTGTTGAAAAGAACTGCTTCAATTTTGAGACCTGCTAATAGTGGAGTGCACTGCCCAACTCTGTGGTCACGGCTGAGTCGGTTGAGTGTTTCAACCTACTATTTGACTGACACAAACGTGGCAGACAACGTACACTGTGAGGTCCTACTCACTACGTCGGTCCAAACTAACAGATTGTTGACTGTGTATGTTTGACTGAAGGTAACTTCAGTATCCTTCCACATTCGTTGCTGGGATGAACAACCAGCAGATTGATTGACTCTAGTAGACATTTAGTTCAGTTGAATTCTTTATACTTATGAAACATTTAGAAATGTTCATCGACCTACACGGAAGCAGGAATGCATCGGCAATGACGTTTCCATCTCTTGTAAAATCTAAAAACATGTGAACGTATGAACCATCTAATCCTAATCACTTAGATTACAGATGTCAAATTAACTACTCGATATGCTTCCTTTAACGAAATGTTCAATAATGAAAATCGGCACAACGTTTTAGACGGCCATAATTCGTTACATGTTCTGACAGTCCAGAGATATTTCCATTTGGTGTAATTCCAACCGCTCATTTGGAATGAGGTTTTCCTCCATTAGCAATTAGCTCCACTATAATCAAAATATGTACTGTGTAAAATTAGTCGGAAGGAAGGCCGCGCTAGTAAAAACATTTTGATGCAATACATTCAGCTGGTAACAACGTATTTATTCAAAAAGAAGTCGTGAATAATAGACTGCACTTAACATCTCATCGTTTCTCATCGGATAAATATTGCAATGTTGTCATTCACATGTTGCAGAGTCAAACATGGTTCATTAAAAGGAATGCAACACCACAAATATATACATTTGTACATATATATATATACAACCTGCACACACACACATACACACGAACAATAAAATTGTTCGCTCGATAGAACAGTTTCGGACTGGCAATTTATGGCTTACTGTTAGCAAGGAAGTGGTCGTCATCTGTGGATAACAACAGCCCCAGCAAATTGAAGAAGTTGTTGGTTGTCGATTACGTAAGTGATTTAGGGAGCATAGGTAGCGATGACCATGTGTTCGGAGATCAACTGGTTGAATGTGATCGTCAATGTTGGCTGTTTGTGTTGCAGTGATTGTCCGGCATCAGTTATTGTCTGCTTTGCCCGAAGATCAACGGCAGTTGAGACCTAATCGGGTACTAGATTACGCGGTCCATGTACGTGTGATCTTTCAGTCCTTTCCACTGACCCTGTTGAACTCCTAAAGAACTATTGGAAGTAACTAACGAAGCGATGACCAGAAGGCAATTACGAGTCAGTTTGCTTTCTACGAAATGAAAGCGACTGCTTCTGCACTGTATTCCGAATATCGATTTTCTATTTCAGGATGATGTTTCTCGACAAAATGGAAGTGGAGTAAAGGTGAATGCGCTTTATCCTGATCTAGCAGCCACCATTATGAACTATCTCTATCGTCGCTGGTTGACTGATTTGTGTTCGCCATCATCACCACCAAACAGGATGCGAGGAACCTGCACTCAAAAATGAGTCGGGTACATTCCAACATATCACGCTCAACTTGACACGAGACAAATAAATCTGTCGCCTTTCTGTGCGCTCATAATTTGGTCATCAGATGGCAACAGCTGAAAGGTATGTCTACAGAAGTATCACATACACTAGTCGAAATCTAAACCTGCACAACTTTACGTCGGTTCGACACAAATGTTTTTATTCTTGATTCATTTCATCGTACCTGGAAATAAGCGCTCCACACACAGCACATGGTTAACTGCAACATTCCCAAACACTGTTGCAAACAAATGACTATACTCGTGCGCTTGCTCAGCAGCAACGTGAGCCTGATCAGTTTACAACAAGACATATGATTGCGCGCAGGCTCATCGTTAAATTACAGCTGGTCTACGAAGGTGAGGATGTGATGAAGCAACTCGGTCGGCAATTTCAAGCAACAGTCGGTTGAGAATGCTACGCAGCCTTCGGCGGAATGCCATATTCAGCCTACTGAGCATCAATCTTTCTACTGAAAGTGTTAGTAAATTCATACACCGAACATAATTTTATATACACGGTCTGACATGTGTACCAAAACATTGGTGCAGTCCGGTGGCTAAACATGGTTCGGCTGGGGTGGATTTCGAGACAGAACATGCACCAACAACTGATGCCGGACAATCACTGCAACACAAACAGCCAACATTGACGATCACATTCAACCAGTTGATCTCCGAACACATGGTCATCGCTACCTATGCTCCCTAAATCACTTACGTAATCGACAACCAACAACTTCAATTTTCTGGGGCTGTTGTTATCCACAGATGACGATCACTTCCTTGCTAACAGTATGACATAATTGCCAGTCCGAAACTGTTCTATCGAGCGAACAATTTTATTGTTCGTGTGTATGTGTGTGTGTGCAGGTTGTATATATATATGTACAAATGTATATATTTGTGTTGTTGCATTCGTTTTAATGAACCATGTTTGACTCTGCAACATGTGAATGACAACATTGCAATATTTATCCGATGAGAAACGATGAGATGTTAAGTGCAGTCTATAATTCACGACTTCTTTTCAGAACTGATACTAGGTGCTCACCGTTCTCTTTCACATAGTTCGTCAGAAAGGCCTGATTGCCTACAATTCATGTGAAGCAGAATATCTTCTTGTTTCTCATTTCGATGAGGAAAACCTTACGTGCATTTGTTCAACCATTCGCGAGCAGTATAGTTCAACATTCTGTCTAACATTTACAAAGCCTTGTCAGTGTGTTGTTCGGCTTTGTCATTGTGAATCGAGCGCTGTTTACCAAACCCGAAATATACCAGAAGGTTTAGTTCGTTGTGTGATGAACGTCGAGTCTTCCAGTTGTAAGAAATCTGAAAGAAAATTGTTTCATTTTCACTGCGCTAACAACAACCTCACTAGTTAGATACACTTCAGTAAAATACAAGCAGCTTACATTTAGACATGCATCTGTGCACTCGTTATGCACGTATTAGCATGAAATGCAACTCTTCTGTGTTAATCATTCTCAAAACCTTTGTTTCATTTTTCAGCTAATCATCATCATCGAGGAGATGAAAAGAAGAACCATGGTCAGTTAAAATTGTGTGCTTAATGTTTTTCTCCTGTTCTATAGCTAATTGAAAATATCCACTTTGTTCACAACCCTATCTGACTGTCCTCACGAAAATTAGTTGAGCGCACCGTCTGCTAAAAGGCCGATACCTTTGTTACCCCGCATTATTGTGTTCGCCAGTGAATAAGAATGTAATCAATGTCGACAATTAAGTTTACATTCAAATGTCGATTTATACAAAACCTTTTTTCATGCTTATCAAGAAGAATTATCTTTGAAATGAACCTAACAATACGGTCGCTCTACGCTGTAATTAGAAGATTTTATTCTGAGAATATGAATTCCCTTATCATATTCAACCGCTAGTACATTCTAAACACAAAGCTTATATTTTTCTGTAATAAGTTGTAAAACTAGAGGAATTCGGTGTAATTATGCAGACTGCTATTTTTGTAACACCCCTCTAGAACTGAGCTGACGTGATACCACCTATGCATACTGACAGCTTCCAAAACCCCTCCCTTTTCAAGTGTTTGTAATTTTTATGTGATAGCCTACGGCCGACGCAGTCAGAGTGATAAAACTGTCTCTGGAACGCGGTTTTATTTTAAGTTTGATCATTTTTGTGCTCCAACATTGCTACATTATGTTTATTTCGGGCCTCTTATGAAGGATTCTATAAAAGTATGTTCAAATAACCCGCATTAAACATGTGATGTGCTCTCGGTTTATGGATGAAGTACAAAAGGAAACATTTCATTGATCAGCACCGTCTGGTTGTTAACTGACAATCAGTCTTACGGGCAAGGTTCAGTTACGACTGATAATTATGAGTATTCAAGTGACTCAAAAGACTTCATCAATTCGCACATTTGTACGGAGGATTTGTATGTGAAGTATCTGCTTCTGGTGATCACTCACGCGTTTTGTGCATATAAAGAAATTACGTTAGAGATGTAAACTGAAAAAGCCGTATGAAAAACTGTGCCATTCTACTATGTGATTTTCACCCCCCCCCCTCATTTCATTCCGCAGAGGAGAAGCACAACGATGATGGTGAGCTCGTAAGCAGTTGACCAAGCTGTTTAGAAGTATTTCAAAATAACAGTCAAAACTTATAGTCCTATAACAAAATTGCGCTGTGGTCCCAAATACTTCGTAATATGCAGGCACATAAAGTGCACGTATTGCAGTTTCGGGATGGACATTTCGATTGGCTGAGCGTTGTGAAATAAGTTTAGTGTCCAAATTCTTCGATTTTGATACACCGATTGTGTAAGATTTCCAACCAGTAAAACAAACAGTAATTAGTCGCATGCTGTTTGTCAGCACTCATCAAAAGGGTTGTTTTGTTTCATGGAAAAATGTTCCGCCAGGCTAAGTATTTCACCGTACGTTTTCTGAACCCACTGCATTACCAAGAAGAACATCAAAGCGATAACGGTAAACAACCAGTACTTTTTGTACTACATGAGGACAGTTATGAAAGTAATTACGCTGTGACGAATACCTGAAAGCTGCGATATTTCCTGTGAAGTTTTCAATGTGTTTGATCACCCGAGGAGATAGTGATGAGCTCACAAAAAATACACCTCACACTGTGGCCTCATGTTTTCACTGATTCGTTGGTGCACATTTCATTTGCCTGATGAGGAAAGTGCACACTTTTACGCAGAAGTTTAAGTTACGTTGCAGAATGCCAAATAGTCAGAACCCATTCGACTGAACCAAATGTATAAGCGTTTTGTCTGACAGTTAAATTTTCATGTGAGCTAATATTTGTCTTCTTTTCATTGTATTACTTTCAACACATTCTATGATGTGGTTGGTATTCCATGTTGGTAACCTCATACACACCGGCCGAAGCCTGAACGCATACCTTATAATTTTTCTGAATGAATAAACAACAGTTTCAACAAAAACTTGGGGGATGCTTGGTTAGAAGACCATGTTAAGTGGTCTATACAAGTCAGAATTCTTGAGACAAAAGTCAGTCAGTTTTATTTAACCAAAAGAAATTGCACCACGTTGAATAAGTAGTCAAATGAGCTTATATATATTGAACATTTGTGAATTATCGGAACATTAAGCGGAAAATAATAATTAATCTCGTTGTGAATTTTGTTGATCGTAACAACTTGGCTTTTTTGGTAAACTCTCTATAGATAATAATGCCGTTCCTAATATTAGTGTTTTCATAACGCTGCGACAAGAGCGATAGGTTTCACTGTAAGTTAGCCTGCCACCGTTTAACGTCTATTCTACTCTTATTGCCATGTTCATAACTATGAAACAGTTTCATCAGAGTTAACAATACATTCCGCTTCAAATGTCCAGGGATAGCGGCTGGTCTGGATAGCCATTAACAAACGGTTAACTGGATTTTTCTAACGTAGTTGCTGAATACCGAGTTGACTGTAAGGTGACTGCCGATAGCAGCTTTAGGAGGGATTGGCTGCTGTCAGTGGCCAGTGTATAAAAATGCGCAGAACTGTGCCATATAAAATAAAAACATGTAAGCCATAATCTATTCTCCACAGTAGAATCAAAAAACTTCATCGGGAATTTATTTAGTATGTTTTCACTGGTTAACGTGAAATGTTCATAATGAAAAATTGCGTACATCTGTCTATAAAACTAGGAATATATTCATCCAATATCTGCAAAATACATGGCTGATTTCGATTCAGTCGCGTCGGAAAAATCTTGGGTAATTTAGTCTTTAAAATAATTCCAACAAAAATTATAAAACAGTAATCAACATGGTAGTTGAAGCTCTCTAATTTGGTCAGCACAACATATGCTGATGCGATTTCAAAGTTAGTAACGCTTTATCTGTAAACATATTATTCACACTTGCTCAGTCAAGCACACTGAATGTATATAGTAGAGTTTTTGTCCAAGACGTTCGTCGAAATTGAGCTTCGTACATTTTAAAATATTTAAAGATTAACAGCACCATTACAAGTCCTCTAAAGCATTCGAAGAAAACGTTAAGCTGTTAATACACCATATATAATTCGAAACAAAAGCGTTATAAAGTGAACCATCTGATTGATTTGCTTTTTATTTCAAGTGAAATGGATTTTTCCTATTTCATTGGCTCGTTTTTGAAAAACGTTTTTGGTTGAACTCGACCGTTCCACGTAATTTTGAGCGAGATATGGAAACCATAATAGTTTAATAATGCAGTTGCAGAAATTAAATAACAAATAACGTGTGATTGAACTGAACGAGACCACAGTTCATATAATAGTGGAATTACGCATATGATTGAAAGTGGTTTGGTTGTTCGATATATGACTAGATATACGATGCAATCCATGCTTTCTGAGAACATCCCGTTCCTTTTGCTTCGTAAAAACAAGAAATGACATGTCTGTTACAGTGGTACCTACTTCAAATAAACACATCAATATGAAATCGAAAATTTCATTATATTGCATTGTGGAAAAGGTTTTATGAGCAGTAAATTGTTTTCTGTAGTCTAGAAAATGTAATTTTTTGTGTATTTACACATCCAGTGACATTCTAACAATAATCCACCGCCATATTATCCAGAGCATTTTGTACGAAATAACTGATTTTCAAACTTTCACATAAGGATTGATGTAGGGCACGTCTTCGTGGGTTTACAAATTTGACGGAATTTTAGACAAAATTCAGTATATGTTCATCACATTGTTTTTGCAGTAACTGTCCCTTCCAAAGTCCCATCGCACTGAGTTTGTGAGTACCTGATTAATGATGGTTAATGTGACTAATATGGAGCCAAACAATGCATGCAAATATGTCAGATGTTAGGTGAAATGGGAACACATATAGCTGGTTATGTTCTGTCGTGTTTTGGGTGAATTCCGAAAATTAACAGAAAATTTATCACAGTAAGTGTGTAGAAGTCGACGAGAAGGATAGATTCAGCTTGCAACTCATCAAACAAGATTTATTTTACTCTTGAGCAAGGTTAAAGTGGGCGAAAAGTGAAAAATGAACAAGCCCGTAAATGCCAAAACACACCCCTGGTTTCTTCGCAGGAAAGTGCTAGGGACAGACTTAGAAGCCTAGTTGTCTCCTCAGTTTTCCATGTCTTCTGCTTCAATACTCCTCAGTTCTATCTCCCGCTAACTCAAAACAATCAAGTCTGTGGTACTATTTCTCATTCAAGCCGTTATACATGCTGCGTATTCCTGACTCACAAGTATAACGTTGTAATTATCATGCAAGTCACTTGTTTAATGAGGTTGGTGTGCCCTGTATACATGAGGCTACATCTGGGTTAGATAATAAAGCGTTATTGAGGTATTTTTACGTTGACCAGGTTGGTGGGTGTATCATCTTTAAAAAATACTCACTAAAATTAGTTTTGCTGATAAATCCGGAAGAAAAAAAAGATTCACTGAACCTGAAAAATATGATGACAAGTTTGTTATTAATCATCTGTTAAGTAGAAACAATCATTATGTTTACATCCGTGAGCAAATTGTGAACAGACAAAAGAAACAAGCGTTAGAAAATCAACCTCGTATTAGTGAATATCTAAAGCTTAACCGAGATGTGTACTCAGTGTTACCCGAAAGACTTGCTGACAAATAGGTTCCGACTGCAGTCTTCACGCATCCTTTCTACACTGCACAATTCGGGAAACGTTGCATGTTGCACTCTTAGCAGTTATTTGCTGATTTTCAGCTACCAGTGAATTATATCACATTCGAAAGTGAAAACTATTATGAACTCTTAGTCCGTAAATGGGGAGAATATTTTTCACAAAGACTTGTATAATTGTATGTAAAATCAACCATTTTACATAAATACTTTTAAGCAGATTTCTTTATTTGCATAGCTCGTCGTTGAAATATTCACAAGACATTCACTTTTTCAGCAATACCGAAAGTTTATCGGTTTTTGAAGCACCGCACAGAAATAAAACGGGATAAAAGACTGCCTAAGTTTCGCTCAGTTCAATTTCATACTACTAAAATGCTGAGCAAATTAAACCGGTCTATATTTGAAGTCGACAGAAATGATATCTGCTTTTTTAATGAGCGCCACCTTACAACCGATGTTGACAGCAAACTGCTACAACGTAGCAACCTAAGCTTTGAGAGGTGTTTTCATGCACTGATCATTCACATAGGAATAAAATATTGCTGACTGATATCTGATACGTTTGTGTATTACATTTTGCAGGAAACTGATGTCTATTTTATTTTCTCTCACGCAGAGCAAAGCATCCCTATCATTTTACAAACATAACTGTGTTATACTGAAAGTGAAAGATACAACTCACCGGCAGTTATGTCTTACAACAAACCCCGTGTTGTCGACAGCGTAAACCGAGCCAAACAACCCACTTCTCATGTTGCACGTATAGCAAACTTTACTATTTACAATGTATACAAATTACCTGTACTAACGCGTTTTGTCAGACTCATTGGATTAACAAAGCCAAAAAGCACGTTTCAGGTATCTGTCTAACCTTAATGATCCAGGAGAGTCAACAGCCTTTCGTGACCAAACTGCTTTCTCGTATTGGCCATCAGGAAGTTTTGCTTAACAGTTTGTCGTTAACGGCAAAACACTGATTCAAAAACCTCTTTGTCAGGAACGTACCGTTCCATAAGGCCATTATTCGGTTCAAGTCAAATAATAGTTATTAGATGTCAGGCATCCCCTGATTAGTTATTGTATGAACCGTTGTAAGAATTCCTGGGAATGATGAAGCCGAATATCTAGACAGTCTGCTTACCTTGAACTACTCAAATTATTTCAGTCACGGATTCACAATTGAAAAGCGGAAGAAGAAGCGAATATATTTTTCGGATGTGGGAGTGATTTGCCTAAAAGGTGAGGTAATTTATACTAGCAAATAAGGATAGGACATTTTTAAGTGGTCAACTCATACACAACCAGGTAGACCTTGTGAACTAAAAAGACTTGTTCGCAGTTTGATTCATGTAGCGAGAATAATTTCTTGATGGGACCTGCAATTTGCAAGACTGACGTCAATGTGAAGTAGTCCTTTTGCAGAACGCTTAACGTACATTAAGATAACAACAGTGGAATTCAACTTTTAACGCAGATTCAGAGGCAACGTTAAGGAATAATTCGATTAAGAAATACATCATAATTGCTTATCTTTCATGCAACTCGAATCTAAATCATGTTCACGACAGCCTTCTGTACGAATTTCTGTAAAATGAGTTATTTCGAATGCGCTGATAAAAGCTTTGAATGGCTGCGTAAAAGGTAAACGAAGTTAAATTTGAACGTAACCATGGCATCCCAAGCTACATCTAGATGTGAAGGACCAAAATAATTGGCTCCCGTACCCATCTACAACTTTTCTTGTTTCCAATTGCAAAACGTCAGGCATTGCAATCAGGTCGCAGGCGTAATAACAAGAAAATCGTTAAGCAGTTTGACGCCTGGGCTCACCTAACCCTCTTCAAAATCTATCAATAAAGGGACTCCGCTATATTTTCTGCTAGCCCCGTGGTCATTTTGGATACACAAATTTCACGCACACAATTACTTCATGTGTTTAAGCGACCACAACGAACCCATTTTTTTCTGTTTGTGGTTAGATGATATGTTCCGTAAGACAAACCGCTTGCCGATTGGAATTTTATTTCATATTCATTTACAAGTAAACCGACATATAAGAAAGTAATTCCTTTTTTGGACCGTTGATGTTCTTAACACTCGAGTAATCGATAAAATGTGTATTTTAAAGTGACGTCATGTTGTGTGTTCTCAATGAACAATCTTGGTCACAAACTCATTGTGGTCTGCTACAACTAATTTCTTTCTTGAAGCGGAAAGGATAATGGACCCGGGATTACGGAAAATAGCTAGTAACAGAACGGTTCAGATGGGTTTGCCTGTTTATACTACACGTTATTTGAGCATACTTGAAGGCGAACTTTACACTCTCATGAAGAAATGCTTCATATGAAGTTTCCGGAATGTTTATCTTCAATTGCAACTTAACTCTCAGAATATTATAAGCATTAATGTTGAACAGCGGAAAAGCTGCTGATTTTATATTTATCATGATGATAACCTTTCATTTCGCCAGATTTACGTTCCATACCATTCGGATATGAACCAATGTGCGTAATTCGGATGACTGTAACGTAAAATTTGGAACGGTGTATTTTGTCGTGTATCTAAGATAACAAAGTGGACATACAGCTTCTGATTTCCTATAGTGACCTCTATCAAATGAAAAGTTATAAAATGCACTTTAGCGGGCAACCAGAAGTAGTTCATTTTGTTTGAAACTTCGTGCGTTAAGCTACACCTACTAATGTGAACCAATATGAAAGTGGCTTTACCTGAATTCCCGGTTTAGCATTTAAGAACCAGGAAGATATTAAATGTGATGATCTAGTACTAACCGAGTGAACTGAAAAACCTAGTCCTTCTAAACCACATCATTTTGTTCTGTTAATCAGTTGTAGGCCTTAATGCATTTACGATAAACATTTTGCATCTGACTCTCTCAGTTCAGTCACTTGAGACGAGCCAGTCTAGAAACAAATGTAACTATTCATAGGTTTCCTTATATGTCCGCGCAAATTGATTCGTGTCCAGTGGTGCACGTCGACCTTACACTAAATATATTGTAGTCTTAACCTCATTCTTGCAACCACGTAGTGATATAACGCAATGATTTTTATTTGGTGTGTTGGGAAATGAATAGCAATTCATCTGGTGGTAATTATCTTGAACGAATCTTCCATTATGACAAAAACAAAAGTTTTCCAGACGACTGTACGGATATGAACTTCTCAAATCCGTGTCATCGTTGTTTAAGGATTGATGTGGAGAAAAACTTCTAGGAGGTCTACAAGTTTAACTGGTTTGTCTTATTCACAAGAGCAGTAAAAGTATAACCCGGAAAATTTCAAAAATGCTTCTACCATTCAATTAATGCATAACGGTTTAGGTTGTGGCGGTTTTCGCCGAATTTTTTGAACCCGAATGATTATTTTAAAATACGAGTATTATAATTCCCAATGTTATACTTCCAGTATACTCTCAGTATTATGTTTCACTACTTTAGATACATGTAGGCCAACTTATAAAGTGATATGTTTTTGTCATTGATCATAAGAGGTTATTGAAAACAAGTGCAGACAATGCGCATTAAACCGAGCGTTATCGGTAAATGTTCATTTACGGGTAATCTCAGTCAGTGAACAAAGTTGGTAAGAAATATTTGTTCAATAATAAGGAATGTATGCGGAAAATTACATCCTTATTCATACAACTTCATCATGCAACCGTTTTTTGTGTTTTTAGTCCTCATCAGTTTGCAAATCTTATAAGTATCAATTGTTATTTTTACAGATGCATCTACTTTGTCACCAAGTAAGCTGACTGATGCAACATATCATCAATCAATAACCTAGTAATATCCACCTAACTGTCAAAGCATCAAAATATACAGAATTAATACAGCAAATCAAAACGCTAGAATAAGAAGGGCTTTATTATTTCACATAGTATGGTCTTTGCAGACAACATTACTGGTTTCGATTATTGTAGACATAAGCTAATGTTAACGAAGAAATGACAGCGTTTACAGGTTTTCGTAACATCTTTAAAAATGTGGCCCAGTTTTATTTTAAGAACATTTTATATGTTCTTAACTAAATACTATTTCATACCTATTAGCGCGCACGCGCATGCTGACAAAGACTTTGTGCATTCCTGCCGAACGCACCTACTAGTCTGTTTATGGACAAACTGTTTACACTCAATATTAAAGCGCTTGTGAGAATGTCGTGCTAACTTCTACCGAAACCTGGAGTTGAGCACATAAAGAAGATGTGTCTATCAACCTTGCAAACAGCTATGTAAGCTAGGTAGTTGTTTGTAAGAGATTTCTATAAATGTGTTCACCAGGCAGCATGAACCAGACGTTTACGAGCTTTATATATCAGCTGAACATTTACCTAAATGAATGCTATCCCTAGGGACCAATAACCAGTAAATGAAGAATTACATGGGGATGATTCATAAAGTTTGTAATATGTCCCTAAATGAAGTTATCCGATGAAGTCTCTACTAACTGGATGTTTGAGTTTGGCATTACGTCCATCAGAGCAACGTACTGTAGTCTGTAGTGTGTAAGTAAAAATCACATTTTATTAATTTGCAGTTGTTCTAGCTAGCCAATGTCTCGTCTTCTTTGAACACATTTCTTCATCATGATTGATGCATCCACTTGCTTCTTTGGTGGAAACACTGTTCCATAACAGTTCATGAATATACGTGTATAAGCCAAGCCAGTTTACAAACGAGAGAACTTCATCCTCATAGTTCAACTCATTTTTCCTTCCTTAGTTTACCTCGGGTTATATCCACGTAAGTCTGTTAAAGGTAAAAAAACTTTAACTCGACGGTATTCCACGTAAAGTAGGTTTTCAAAGGTTTATCGATGACGACATACACACTACTTCCCGAAACATTCGTACGGAGGAAAGATTACAAGTCCACACAATGATTAAAGTATTGAACACAAATGAGATCAGGTGCACCTGAAGCAATGCAGGTGAAGCGCTATTTAATACAGGGTGATTATTTTCTGCTTGCCACATGCATTCTTGCCAGATGCTAAATTATGTTCCGTTTTCTGTTATTTACAGTACGCTGCTATAATCCAATTAATCCGGGAGGTTGCAACGACGAAGTTAAAAAATTTGCATTTGTAATGGAAAATGAAAGTTGCGAAGAATTTATCTATTCGGGGTGCGGTGGAAACGGGAATAAATTTGATACAATGAATGAATGCATGGATTTCTGCCATAAAATCCTCTAACAGTTCGTTAATGTTTTTCAATAAATAATTCGGTGCACATATTGTTTTTTTTATTTTCAACTTTCTTATCCTGCTACATAAATGACCGCTAGTTCATTAGGTTATCCTGGTGCTGTCAGCACATAAATAACCGAATGCAAATTAATTTGCCGTTGACGAACACAATAATCGCCAACTTTGAAACAGGTATGACCACACTCGTCAATTCGACAACACACTGAATAAAAGTTGTTTAGCGGCAATTACAAATGTATGTACGTTAGCAAGATTATAGGCAAACCAAAATGATTTGCGATCAACCATTCTGGTGTATCACAGATTATTCCACTGATAAATGAGAAAAATCTAAACTGCTCTTTTACGAACGTGCTGTTTGCCTAATTATCATGACAACCCGAATGTTTTGCTGCAACTTACTTGTGTACTTTGCTTCTCTTTACCGTCCGTTTATTGAAATGGTTTATAAATATGAGATTCAGCGTTTTCTGTGAAATGCATTTGTAACCGGGTACTTTGTAATTGAGAGTAAAATTTAGCAGAGCTGCTACAATTGGAATTCATAATGTAGCAAATTATACAAATATGGCGTGAGCGGAATCTACTTTTAATGCTATGTGCTGGCCATTTCTCTTGTAACATATCATAATAACTACAAAGCGCCCTTTCGAAATCTCACCATTTCTTTTCACCGTACAAAGTTGTCTTCAGTTTTGCTTCAGTAAAAGCTCAGTTGTCGAAACAGAATACACATAAACCCAACACTGTTGTCTTCATTTTGAAAGCTTGAAGCAAAACGTGAACAATAACATAAACAGCAACATAATCACCTGCACAGTTTACCAGATGTTCTTAATTGAGTGAAATATATATATCCAAAATAACAAAGTTTCAGGATCCAAAACTAAAGTTGAGACAAAATCAAACAAACGGATTAATTTTACGGAATTCTAGTGTCACGGATTCTACTTCTAAGTTTGTCTTTTAACTGATGCATGGAAACTACGATATCTACATGATTTTCAACATATAGTCATTTTAACAGCAAGATGTACCACTTAGCAACATATAAGTGAATGACTAATGTGGAATTGTGGGAAGTAGGGGACTGGCGAAATACTAGTGAGCCTAAGTAGATTTGTAAAGCATGTTCCGCATACTCTGTATGGAAAGATATACAATGCGTTGGATACTTTGCAAACATGTCCAATTATTTATTCCTAAAACCGTATTTTTTACACAATGAGCGCGTCCATGTAACATTATGCCGACTGTCTCATTTCATAAAAACATCTTTTCTAGTCATAATAAATTAAACCCTGCTAGGTTTTCCTGAAAATGGTTTACTTATATTAATTTGTAAGAAAAAAATTCTGCAAACGTATGCAGAAAAGAGGGCTTTGTAGGAATTCTTTATACAAGCTCAGGAGATAATAATCGCACACCGTATATATGGGTACAGGACGTCTTAACGACGATATATCTCTGTCTTGGAAATTCCCGATAAATGTTTACCTAAGATAAACTCCTGCAATCGTCAGTTCAGAACAGAAGAAATTCGTTTGTGAGAAAAAACAGTTTCGGATGCCATTTGCATCCAGTTCATGGTTATGGAACACATTACACGGGTGGTAGAAAGATCACAAAAATTACCAAATAATGTACTTCAAAGGACAGTGCCGTCCACTTCTGTCACTCTGTGTGAAGTGTAATGTGTTGAAAAGGGGGATGTTAGATAGGAAAGTTTCGGCACACCGAAACAAACTTAATTTTTTGACAAGTATTTTGGAGACAGCACGTCTTCATGAATTTTCGACTAAATCACAAAGAATGCTAGTGAATATGACTAATCAATAGAGAGCAGAAGATTTGCATTCAGAATGGCGCCTCGGGGTGTCTTCGCGCTTCTCATGAAAGGACTTCATCAGAAGAGGAATTGTCGATAGTGAAAAATATAGGTAGCTTTCGAATTATCTATACGGAGGTTTGCCGCAAACATGAGATAAATCTCTCACAAGACTATCCAGTGAGTGCAATTGAGATCAACAAGAACGAGAAGTGTAAATAGGATGCAGTATAAATATCGCATTGGCCCACTGAATTTCGTCGTAAAATAGGTTCACTATAGATATTCAGTTAGAAATTAGTGAAACAACTTTGGTTTCTAGACGGTTAATATTGTTTGCTACAGATCAGGTTTCCCCAGCTTTGAAAGTCTTCGTACATGTGTCATAACCCGAATGTTAACAGAAATTTGGTGGATAAATTCAGACAGTTAGTTTACTTGTAATAACAGCATGTGACCTTACGCGATTGTGTGAACCACACGTACTGTTTGTTGTTAAGCTATAATTCAATTTGGTAGACTGTTGATCTGCGGCACGATTACCTCAAGGTCATACTGCCACTTTCATGGAGAGCCTCCGAAGAATGTGTATCACTGCTACATATGCTTCACCCAATTCGGTAAGAACCGTTGTCGTCGCGAGCGCTTTCCTCAGAATTCGTTCACGGAAATTATGTAGTTAACCGACGAAGAAAATGAACAGCTCCTTAACCTCACTCATGAACATTGGGAGCATCTCCAAATACAACACACGTCTGTCCACTCGTTTGTTCGCAAACAATCCTACGGAATATTAGGTCGTCCGTCACCAAATAGGGAAGGAGCTGATTAATGTAGAAATTATAGGGGCCAATAATAACAACGATATCTAACTTTTGATAAACAATGCAGAGTAAATACATAAATGCGCTAGTTTTCACATCTTATTTTACGACAGTAACAACGTTTTGTTGCTAGCGAACAGTTCTTGTAAGCCAACCGGAACTTATGCATTAACAATATATTCCGTCGTTTCCAAGGATAATAAGTGAACGCTACTTTGAGCGCAATTAACTCAGCGTCCGCGATATACATAAGTTCATGTCAAAAAATGATATGTAATAACGAAATATAATCTAATGAGGTGAAGCTCCGAAATCCACACCCGAAATAAGCATAACAGTCGAGAAAAACCTGCGTGTCAGGAAAAATTTGATAATCCTCACCAATTGATATACAGTACATCTGATTTTTGAGATTAGATCAGGAAATTCAACTTCTGCTAAATTAACCGTACTCGAAACAACTTGAAGTTCTTTGTAAAGAGATGATCATGGTCTGGATAGAACACACGATCTGAACTTGAGACCCAATAGGCTTCAGGGTGGATTGATAGAATGACCTTTTCACATTCGCACAAAAATCTCTAAAAAGAAAAGGACATATAGAAAATTTGAATATCTACCAAACCAAGATGTATATTGCCGACGTCTTGAATGTCCAAGGGATGTACTCCTCAAATAAATGGTAGGGGTATGTGATGCGAAATGCTACATAGCACAAAACTTGGCAATTAGACATTAAATGTGCAAGAGTCAAGAAATGCCCCATCACCAATTTCATCTGTAACTATTGTGTCAGGTATCAGTAACGTTGTTGCATTCGATCACATTAACCAAGCTTTTGACTATACTTAGTAATAAAGGGTTAAAACAGACTTCTCCAAAAAAATTCCCCAGGATATTGCATAGGTTTACCTTCCGTTATCCAAATTTTTAACCGAATTTTCAAATAAATATATATCAACATAAAAACCATTATAGACACTGTTTTTAGGTATAAGCTGAAAAACCACCGCAAGGAATTCTGCAGGGAGTGCATGGATATAAAACGGAGGTAAATGGCACTGTTATAGTCACATGCGACAGGAAGACAGAAAGCGATGATCCCGCTGATGGAATCAGCATAAATGCGAATTGATCCGTTAGTTTTCTTCAAGGGTGGGGCTGTGCAAAATGACTAAATGACAGTTATCAACACTCTTAAATCCTGGACGCGTTTGAGTCTATGGTTTACGAGTGGTAAGGCAACGTAAGACATGGAATGTTTCGGAGGAAAAGCAGGCTGAATCGTGGGTTTGAGGCACAGAACTGCTCGAAGCAAAGCAAACTAACCAAAGTTCCCGTCAAACATCAACCTGAAGGATTGGATTAGTTCATCCACCATGCGTGGTGACTTCATTGTGGGAGATTGAACTTGACTGCAACTACCTGTCACTGGTAGCTCCTCCTTGCCAGGCTTTTGCAATCGGTCGAGACCGAGAAGAAGGAGAAATTCTAATCGCAGGAATAAAAGATTCCACTGATGACTTTATTCTTGAAGCTGACACGAAAATACACTTGCCCAGATAATCGAACTTAAGCACAGCGCGGACACGAAACTTTACGTAAAGCGACTTTGAATTTGTAGGTGGGAAGCAATCTTCAGTACTGTCTAACGTCACTGATAAAAAGCGGTACCCGTCGCTTATTGTTACAACCTCCTGAGAAAGAGAGAGAGACAAGGACGAACGCACAAACCCTGAGCAGTACGCCGGTAACTGACGGAACGCAACGAAATCACTATATAACACAAAACCAGGGCATAAGTATCCGAACTCAAGGCTCACAATTCAGACCTCCTAACGAGCAGCTTAGCCTGACAGTGGAATACCACTGTACACCAGCTGTAATTACAGGTGGCCTTGGGGCTAGACCATACAACGGACGGATGAGAGGCAGGCCGAAACTCGAAGTTTGAAGAAAATGACTGGCACCTGATTCCTCAAAATAGCATGATCCGATTTCACAGGAAACGGTGCAAATTGCTGGAGAAATGTGTCCTTCCCACAAGCATAATGCGAGGGTCAACCTTAATTGGAGCTTCATCCAACGTTTCAATCTAGTTATCACTTACTTATTAATGAACAATTTCATAACAATAACACAACACCTAACATCGTTCAAATTAATATAACGTTTTCAAAACGTGTTAAACTGATCTGAATTATGAATAGAAAAAGTGGCATGTTGGGAAATGCTGAACTTTTGCTTACTCTGGACACGAACGTAAATCGCCAGACCATATAGGAATAGTGTGTAGCAATATGATTAGAACAGGTTAATCACTGAGCTGTATTTAAAGTGTGCGCCTTTATCAACTACAAAGCAGACAGACCGTCACCAGTTTACCAACGTACGGGGATCAACGGATAGCGATATTTTTTGCTGTCACAAAAGAACAGAAACATTTTCTAATTCCCGTTGTGCAATTATACTTCTCACAAGTCTTCACGTAAGTTATATGGCCTCATTGTACAATGCGCCTTCAAGTGAGTGCCGTGGGATTGTAAGCCAAACGTTCTGTTGCCACTGTCTCTGAGGTCACCAATAAAACCACTGGCTAGATCACTATTATGAGAACGCTGAGCTAAGTTGTGACTAACACTCGCAAATCAGACGTTGGTGACTAAGAAATGTGAACTGAACGCAAGTATCTTGCAGTGTATCTCAATTCGCTAGTGGTGAACACTGCTGAGGTAGCTGCTTGCATTGAGTGTTTGAAGGTTGTTATGTGTTTCACAGAACGTCGGGGACGATGTTCCCTGTCTCCAGTTATTCCCTCCTCCTTGATTCTACTTCTTACATTTGAGATGTTGGTAGTGATTGCTAGACTCTCTTCCAAGGACTGGCATTACCATTTATGTTAGGCGCGCGATAAGCCATTCATATCACGGGCGTTTATCTTAATGTGTTATTAAATTTTTATGTCGCTTACCTGGGGAAGCTTGTTCTCGCATATTTTTCTCCATCAATTCCCATTGCTGGACCTTCGTTCATACGCACCGTGGTTTCATTTGCGTTTAGTCACCCGTCATTACGTGACCGATGCATGTGACCATATACACGTGATCCGTTATTCTCGAAACTTGTATATTTGGTGGATTCACCTTTGAGGTTTGTCGTTAGCTTTTTATATTTAGTTCCTATTGATTTTCTTATACCTTTGCATCTTATTGATAATAAACTCGCCGATACCACTGTCTTCCTCTTTAGATCCAAACTGGTTACTCAATGGGCTCAGAATTTATAGACGCCCGCTGTATTACAGACGCGATTTTTCTAGCTGCAACCTATCGACAGACATTGTGCGTAAACTAAATGTTGCTGGAACAACCACTAGACATCCATGACTAACAACGCCATCGTTCAGTCGGATTATTCAGCAGCATAATGTAGTGAAAATGGAGTGTTACAGATGGGCTACACGATACCAAGTTGAATAGATCGGTGTTTTTTGGAAATATATTTCACAGATTCACCTAGGTAAACTAATTCAAGTCGCCTGCACCGGAAGCATGTAAACGGTTCACGTCTAGAAAGATTTAACGAAGAATGCACATAGAAGTTCCAAAGTGTGATAATTCAGAAACATGCACATATGCCGGAACGATAACAGGGAGTGGACATATCAAAGTGATGGACTAAGCATCTGCGATTGAAATTTCATTATTGTCAAGAGTAGTGGGGCGAATCGGGTGACATGAATGAAAGAAGTGACCATGGACACAAATGGTCAATGATTTATCTAGTATAAGCGTCCACTGTAGTTCACAATTGAGGCGAGGGAGGGTTTATCGATTACTAGCTTTTATTACAGATTGGAAGTAGTGATTTCTACAACCGTTCCATTTTTCAGCGAAATTCACAGTTGGTCACCAAAATGCCGTCGTGTCACTTTAAATGGATGCTGAAACATGATGCAACAATAGACTGAAATTCCTATTCAGTGGAGCGAAGCATATGAAAGCAAAACGGTGTTAACGGGAGGAAAATATGGGTCTTCGGTAAGGACCTAACTGTCCCCGCCAATTACTGTGGGCAAGTGAATTTTCGTTCTCTTTCTTTATTTACAGAAGTAATGCGCCAGGATTCAAAACGCCAATATTTTCATAGTAAAACTGAACGATCAGTAATAACCCGCTATGTATGCAGCTGAGATATACCAGCCATGTTTATGCCTCATGCAGGCCGATATAAACCAATGCTGGGCATATAGAATTTTATATTCGAGCCATAAAATATCGTTGTTCGATCCGGTGAAGTTCGTCTGCCATGTTTGTCGTCTTTCGTTCAATGTGATGAGGAACGATTAATCCGTTGAGGCATGCTTGGTCTGTTTGAAAAACGCGATTCTAAATTTGCGTTTATTATTCTTTGCTGCATGCAGTAAACAAGTGTGGTGAATTTTGTATCACCTTTATCCGTACCCAGATGGGGAATCGTGTCTAGTTCCACCATTTTGAACGCCTTTGCTGGATAATTTGCGTTTCCGGTTAATTCACGTCCACGGCGAGAAAGTATCTTCCCTGCAACTTCACCAAACGGTACAGTAAAAATTTCAACTATTTTGATGACCTTTTGCTGACTTTTTTGGACGTAGAATACATTCTCGTAAACGTGACTGCCTGGATAAATGAGTAGGTGTTACTATGTGGATTACCTTAAAAAGTCAACAGAGACTTGACAAAGTTAATGAAAATTATACAAAAAATGGAAGAATTGCAACTTTGCTCCACGTTTGGTTTGAATCTTTTCAACAGACAACATAGTGTAGATGACGGTGAGTTAGGTATCCAGCTGAAAGGTTGATGAATAAAGCCATTAGCACTGAAGTTGCTATTCACGCCAACTAAATGCCACAAACCTCACTTTCAAAACCATACCTTGTGTGTTGTTCGAACAAGCCCACACTGAACAATCAGGGACTTGGTGAAATTGCTATCCAATCAGACTGATGTGTAGACTAATTTGGTGAGTTCAGTGATTCTAATAAAACAACGAAGTTGCGGAATTCATATATAAAATATAATCAACGAATATTAACGTAATAAAATTGTTGACTCAAATATTGCACGCGACGTAACAGTAGTGCAAAGGTTCGTTAGGTGCGGTTAGTTAGATGACTGGATAAAGCAGCAATGAATACATCAAGTTTCCTTGGACAGGTCACGCATCCGTGACTGAGAATTGGAATCACGGGTTTTTCTTCGAAAACCTTCCAGAAACCACTTGATTGCAAGTCATAACATTCTGATATACGCGAAAGTTTTTCGAATATATATACACATGTAAATGTTTTATACATCTGCAATCCCTCGCATCTTATAATGGAGAAGATCTATCAAAGTGACCTAAAAAAATATTCACCTAGCACAACATTTGGCTGCTTGGGTGTGATACGTATCAAAATTAATGGGTTTACAAAATCTAACTCATATTAGAAAACGTTTCTATGTAGAACTGATTTTGTGGGAACGATACGTATTAATCAAAATTTTTCGAAAGAATTGATTGACAAAATAAAATTAATAAATTGAATTGTAAATAAATCTTTCCTCGAAAATAATATCCTCAGCGAAGCAGTGATTTTGCGCATAATCAAAATACCTTTGACATGCGTTTGCTGGTCACGTTGGTTTTAATCGATACCGACAGCCGACGGCCTACTAGGGCTACTAGACTGAGAATATTACATGATAAGCGATGTGTTCCAGTTCATCAACTACAAAAGATTTGTTGAGTAATACAGGACTGTTACTGTTGATTATAATCAGCCGTAAACAATGTCATTCAGCAAATTCACGTAAAAATATAATGGGTAAAATCAATATTGACGCTACCAGTTGAGCTACGGAACCATGCCGGAAGTTCATAAATTTCACATTTGGATTCGGTTACCCACCCGTCCCACTGTCCCATATGGAATCCACCAAATGATCTAGGGGATCGACTGCCCCGGCAGGATTTCTCGAACAGTTCACGCTGGAATCCACCAACGCCACTGCTGAGCATAGAAATTGTATTACTAATAAGTAGCTTGGCAGATATATGAATTTAGATGAGAACCAACTGTGAAAAGTCAGGACTTCGGCTGGATTTGAACCAGTGACAGAAACACCATGCCTAAACGCAGCAAGTGCTGTACCAGCTGAGCTACGAAGCCACGCCAGGAGCTCGAAAATTTCAAATTTATACCCAATTACCCACCCGTCCCATCGTCTCATATGGAATCTACCAAAAATTTCCGAAATTCTCTCGTGTATAACATCTGGTTATATGTAGCCCTAGAGTTCTCATCAATTGTTCCCTTCAGCTGAATATCACATAAGCAAACGACTGATTACTTTAATGAAAAATCTGGAGAGAATGCGTGAAAGTTCATCCTATCCCAAAGGCGTGCGAATATATTTTTTGCATATTACCGAACTAGTTGCTTGAAACGTACACGCACGGTATTACATCGGGGTAAAGACAATCTAATGAACGGTCCGAAGCAGTCATGACCAGTGTGTCAAACGAAAGTGTCTATGTGCCGTAGTGGTCAGGTGTTTTCGGCAGAGCATCAGAACGTGTAACAGGACAACAGAATTCTGCAAGTTACACAGTGCCCATTTCAAGCCCCTCGGATGTTTTGCAAATTTTTTCAAACAGTAATCCGGAATGAAGTAGTTCTTATATTAATGCATGGCGATTCACAAATATACGGATTGTTAACATCAGTAATTAACCAATTCCTTACCATTTATTCAATGTGTTGGAATTTTCTCACCGCAGCTGAATTTGAAGCTGGAAATGCTGGTCAAATAGTCCTTCTGATAAATAATTCAGAGATATTTCTAAACATTCAGCCACCTTGCTAGTTTAAGGTACAATATTAGACGGTAAAACTCATACCCCTGTTATGAGAGTAAAAGGAGAGCCAGCAGCAGTTTTGTTACATTTCCCACATGGGCAAATTTATGATTACTCAACGACTAGCAAAATGCTCAGAATATCGATGCTTCACAAGTAATTCAGAACGTAAAAAGAAGTGTTTATCCACGGGCATCAAGTATATTTTGCTTCACTTCATTTGTCAAACATAATACATGTTCAGAACAGCAGACAAACAAGGATCCACAGTGTTTCTGCGTCTGAACTAGATCATAGGAGAGACCTATGAAAGGATGTTGAAGAGAGAACATGCCGTTATAAAACTCCGCAAGAATATATTTGCGGATTTAACATCAGTGTTTGTGTGTTCCGTCGGACCGATGGATGAAGGAAATCATGCTTTGGCCTCGAGAGCTGTCGATTCAAACGGAGTCCAGCAACAAAGGGGTTATGAAGCGGATTTTCGCAACAAAAACGGATACGTCTACTTCCATTGCGTTTATTTCAGTCGAGATCTTTCTGTAGCCTAGATAACCGATGTGTTACTCCGATACGTCTGGGTTTTGGAATAAATTCAAAGGAAAACAGCACAGTTGTCATAGTAGCTTGCTGCATTTCAAGGCAGCCCATAATAACCGTGGGATAGGCAGCAGTGATCCTAGTACGTAGCCCGTCAATTGAGTGAAAAAGTGTAACAGTCTCATGTTTGGAAGGTCAAATAAGAAGGCAACGATAAAGCATTGGTTTTACGAAAGGTTACGCTGCTCTCGATGAGACTGATGCTAAGAGCAAAATAATAGAGAACAACTTAAGCTTAGTGAAGCGATTGATTCGAGACTGTCAACCGTTAGGTCCCTTTTGGTTAAAATATAGCCCAAGCGCCAACACATAAGGTAGTCTCATCAACGCGTTAAGTGAAGAATGTACCCACCGGAGCGAAAGGCTTCTACATTATTGGATAATCACATTGGCGTTGAGATTAAATGCACAATTTATGGAAAGGTTGAACTAGTCGTTTCCGGATGGTTAAAATTGCACACAGAGAAGATGCAGGAGAGCCTACAAAAGTCAAACTCTATATTCTACTCACAAGTGTTTCATCCCTAAATTTGCCTGGGAATAGTGAGCCGCAGATAGTTAACACAAAACAACGATTTTCATCATGGAGATACAATGAACACATAAAAAATAAATATCGAGTTAGCATGACAAAAGCCATGCAACAATGCAAGAAAATAGACAGCTTGCCTATCAGACTGATTGCTCACGATATCCGTGCTTGAAAGTAGCAGATCAGGAACCAGATATGAACCAAGGTTCGGTGACATAAATCATGAGATGCCTTTTATTGGAACACTCGCGAATAGGATCAGCTACGTCGTAACGTAGAAAGAGAGAGTTAGTATAAACACACAGATTACACAGATTGCAGTGAACCAGTCACTACTTGGTTTGCACGAAGAAGGGGTGAGTTGTAGGTATAGAGAAATTGGAGACAGCTGCGCCGAGTTCTCCCAAGTAAAAAATCTACTAAGGATAAATCGAAATCAGTTTCGCGCGCAAACGTTTGGTGCACATTGAGGTGAACATTTCTACCACGTCCACACTCTACCCATCTTATTTGTGCAGAATATATCAAAGTCTGTTAACAACTCACTTACAATAATGATCGCCCTAACGTGCATCTGATTGGAGTTGCCGTGTACTCCTGATCTGTAATCAGTTTATTTGTATATAACATATCGAAAAACAATCCCATTAACCTTTGGTTGACAGTTTGTAGTACCTCTACAGGAGGATAGATGAATATACCACAATAAACCTCGATACAAACTAACAGATGAAGTCTGAGACTAATCTCATCAAGAGCGAGCCATGCTCATGGAACGTTTAACGGTATTGGGGAAGTATTCGGAGTGTCCCAAACTTAAGTGATGGTGCGAAGCGCTGGGGCTGAATTTTAATCCAACGAATAAGTGTCCTAATTGGCCGCCAATCACCGACAGTCTGCCGAAGAACTGACACTTGAGCGTAACGGAGTATATTCAAAAGTGTTGTGTCATTTCTATCAAGTCAAAAAATGCACAGCGCGGTCTGATGCACTATGTACGGCAGTATTCAGCTAACACGGAACTTAGAGTCGTCGTACTAAATTAGCTTACTATCAAACTCACAGTACTCATGCTGCGTTGTCATTATTTTATGTTGCAGAAAACACTCGTTAGTTCGATTTGCCGCTCATTATCTCCTTGCCCTCTTTTTCGAAGGCTTTCGGATTCTGGCCCCGTAAAACTGGAAAACACCTCACTCTCGCCTCTCTCTATAGACCATGCAGCTCACATTCGAGTGTACACAAACTTGCTCGGTTTCTGTCAACCTAATATTTCAAGATTCCTAAGGAAATCATGTAAATTATTCTTTGGACAAGCTAGTAGATTAAGAGATCATTAACGACGACGATCATTAGATTAGACATTTATTGTGACACGTTGCGTATGATGGAACTGAAGTAACTGGTTTTCCGAAAAAATCCAGTAAATGGCAAATTTGAACAACCATAATTCACTTCGTTATCTCAAACTCACAATAACATTTTTGAACTTTCCTTGGTGACTATGGTTGGAAGTTCAAATTGTGGTCATGTGCATAAACTGTACGAGCAATACTTATGAGATGTAATTCCTCGCTTTTGATGCATGGATTCACCTTTCGTGCATGGGTTTGATAGGTAAACAACGTGATACTGAAATTATTCGAATGAGACTATATCCGATTTGTCAACGAGCGTGATAATTCTGAACACCAGGGTAAGAATGTTGGAAGTAGCTCTGTTACTTTTGAAAGTGTGACGAAGTCGGTCGACTAAATTTTTCCTTTCATAGTGGTCAACAAAGTTGACAGCTTGGGAAACATTGCCAGTGGGACACATGTTTCCAGTACGTCCGGACGAACTTCACTGATACACGCTATAGGCAAGGCTTGCTGTGTTAGTACGGCCGGCTTTTCGACCCCCACATCTGCAATGCTAACCCATAAACTGCTTGTAAGCGACGTTGATTAAATGCAAGACTAAGCGCTCTAGAATATCACCCAACAATACCAATTAAGTAGAAAACTCTGCTATCTCTCAAGACTCATTCTTGGTACATGAACCCCCAGAAGTTTCTTAAACCTCTGCAAAGTTTTGCTATAAACACGAACGGACATTCTGGATAAATCTTAGTAGGAAACAAGGTATTGCGCCCTGCATTCCGATTGCTATCACACGACTAGCCCGAAAACCAAAATCCCCACACACAGATAGCACTTGGCTCGTACAAATAATGTACATAGGAGTTGCAGGAAAATACCCGGTTTAGACATTAGGAGAGCGTGTAGCGAACAAGCTTGTTTTCGGTTATTCATCATCAGGTTAAATAAAACATTTATATGAGTTAATCATGTGAGAAAATGTACCGTAACGAATCGAACGGATTGTAATCAGTTTCAGGGCGTTCACGTTGACTGTACAAATTATTGGTAGCTGTCACGATAATTGTCATGATTAGGTAATCTGTTCGGTCCGAACGTGGACATCAGTGTTTTGACGAGGCTTTTTTGAACACATAGTAGGAGGTGGGAAAGCAAGCGGATGGCTTTTGCTTCTACGACTGCCAACAGACGCTCTTTGACCCGTTTCGGTTGTAATCCATGAACCCGATAGAGAGGACGAAATGATTCATTTGGATCGATTGAGTGATTGAATTCCAATTGGTGCGCAGCGATAGAAGACGAGCAAGACTTGGCCAAGCCCCGAGTTAACCACACCGGATGATGCTCCCGAATGCGTTCAGACAATCGCCGTGTCGTGCGGCCTACATAGCTCGTTCCACAGGAACAAACGAAACGGTATACACAATAAGAGGCAGCATGAACAGACAACGTATCTTTCAATTGAGGGCGCAAAATCGGTGTGGAATTAAACTGAACAAGCAGTTTTGCTGCAAAATAGTTCTTGCTTAAGGCTATGCTAAGTTTGTTGCTCACATTATCTGAGGCATTATCGTCCTTAAAGGGTAATGAAATATAAACAGACTTTTGCTCTGCAGTGTGCCGATTGTACAACTTTGTGCTATTTAACATGTGCCTGTGAAAAAATTGTTCGGGATAGCCATCTACAACTAGTACTTTAAATATGAATTGTCTTTCTTCCTCCAGAGTGTCAATAGAGCATATTTTCTTAGCCCTGTGGATCATAAGTCGGATAAGATTAATTTTCTGTCTTAATGGTATAAAAAAATAAAAGTTCATGTATTGTCTTTTCCACGTTAACGTTACAACGAGACTGGACCCTGACGTGGTGTGACGGCTTACGCATCTCGATGACCTATTGGACTAAACTGGACGGTGTGGCCACCACACCGATAAAATCACTCATGCCAGGCAGTTCAATATGTAGAGGTCTGATAAACCAGTCTCCTGGTCCTCCAGGTTGGGGGTTGGAAGAAGATTGGCATTTTCTTCCGGAAAACGTACCAGTTCTGGTACACTGCCACCCATCCGCTGCCTTGCGGTATAGGCTTTGTAGCCAAAGGCTTTGGTTGAGAACCCTAATCGTTCTCCTGTCTATGTCTGGGCACCGTGGCAGTATCTCACTCCACACACAATCATGAATAGTCACCATACAAGTACTCCCATACTGCATCGGCCTTCTCGCAGTATAAACCGGGTCTCCCCATCTGCTGTATACAGTAGGGTGGATAGGCGAAAACATGTTATTGCTGATCACTCCCACACTGTCCTATCGAATTTAGCTCTCAGGCCCCTCCTGGCCCCCATTTCTGATAATTACTCCACAGGTCCCACAACAGATGTGGATAACCGTTGGAACATTGAGCCGGTAATTTCCGTCTCTTGCCATTCAGCTTCAGGCATCCCTCCTCTCTCGCTTAGACCTATAATGCGAATTAATATAGGTGCCTTCAACGTTCGCACTCGAAAACAGACAGGTCAACAGGCCGAACTCGCACGAACGTTAGACTCACTGCATGTCGATATCTGCTGTATCTCAGAGAATAGAATCCTAGACAGTAGTCAATGTACAGAACGTACACCACCCGCATTACCTACCCGATACTGGTTGTAAGTTCCTCCGACGAACGTTGATTGACGCACGTATAACCAACGAGGCAAAATATCAGAACCAAATTAAGTCGCTGGAAACCGTGGTACTATAAGCACAAACAATATAATCAATTACAAGGAACAAACCTCGATTCGTTTGCGTTCGTCGGATAAGATACAATGGTTGGCCGCAATAGGTCGTCAAGGGTGCAAAACCACAAGTACAAGCACAGGTGATCGACAGGTAATCACGAACCGACGCAACGTGATCGGATCGGTCTAATGTGTGTCTAAATAGCCGGCCTTTGGACGGACCAATTAGTCGGCATCAGTTTCACGGCGGCCCACAGGAAGGCTATATTCACAGGGGATGGGGAGGGTTGGACGGGCAGACAACAATGGGTGTGTGGACGGGTGACTGAGCTTCAATAATTAAGAGAGGCTGGATGTAGCTATTAGTCAAACTATACGCGGGTTGTGAGAATAACAAAAACAGGCGTCTATTTATTCAGGGTCAAAGGGCATAGTTCAACAGGGTCAATCGAGAGGAATTTTAACTTCCAAAAAACGTCCTACACTGGTTATATACTTCGGGGACTGCACAACCGCTGTTACAGCTCAGGCTGGAGTAGGTTTAGTCCTTAGCTCGACGGCCGCAGCATCCTTTATAGATTGGATTCCTGTCAACAGTAGACCTTGTGCTGCCCGTTTGGCAGATTCCATTAAGGCCAATTCTAGATGCAAGTCTGTCACAAATTTATTCATTGTGTCTGCGTACGCTCCTACTGACTCCAGTGACGTCGGCGTCAAAAAAGCGTTTTACTCGGATCCGGCCGCTCTCCTTCAGTCGGTAGGTGGCTCTGGTATAGTGGTTCCTGTCGGAGATATAAATGCTCAGGTCGGCCGCCTTGGTGATGCCGAATCTCGTT
>LUCH01003645.1:0-13802 GCA_013368495.1 Paragonimus heterotremus | reverse complement strand
ACTCATCCTTTCTTTCGTTATCCTTTGTTCTATATCCCTCGTTTATGTGCTATAAACCTTTCGCTGAATTGTTCACTAGCATCACTCAAAAAGCTCTGTTGGCTTTTCAAAATGCGGGAAATTCACTAGCTTTTTGTTGGAGTTAACTTTGATGAGCCACAAAAGTACAGTTCTGTTTGTTAAAAGAACGTTCACGCAAAGGAAAAACTATCGTTTGAGTCCCATTAGCAGAATTATCTTTTGCGCGGTCCTGCTGCCCGTTTTTCTTCCCCATTCTCTTCGCTCGGATAATTGATTGTGACTGTTTAATCAATATATCGCTGGCAACTAACGTTTGGTGGATATAAGAACCAGATTAACCTTCTGTCTCTCTTTTGTTTACAATTGTTTGCATCGTTTGCACTTCAGTACATATGTTAGCCAATCTACTTCAGAAGAAAGAACTACGATGATCTCGCTGTAACGCCCGTTCTACTGACTAGCACCATTTCCAGTAATTATGGTGATATACTCAAAAATGTTGGTCCGGTGAGCACCAATCTTGCCTAGCAGATGACTCCGATTTGAAAATACCATTTTCATATTACACTGAGTACGGTTTGTTCATGTCATATTCATCAGTTTGGCAAATCAGCGGTGAAACATGGGATGTAATTAATCACAAAACAACAGTGATACACATCCACATCAAATAACCACTAATAACAAGATACAAACATACAGACCGTCCAGTTGTATGGACAAACAACCAAAGTTTACCCCAGTAGTAATCAGGTCAATATATTAAAATATGATATAGAACCATTCTTAAATTGCAGTGCACAGGTAGACCAAAAGTTAATCAGATGCATGGCTTTCAATACACGGGACGAGACATCACTCCGAAAAGTCGTGATTTCAACTGTTCCAAACTCAGAGCATGCCACAGGGCACCAGAGTATTCCATTCACCCTACACAGATGAGTAATAATAAACTGATTTATGCGATCGCATGATAACTTCAAGGTCAAATGTGTTCCGTGTGGCTTGATGACCTTGATGCCGCTCAAAACAGTTGCTTAAGTATAATCTCAAACGTCACTAATAGCTGGGCGCGTGTAACCCAATAGATTTGCTAGCCAACACGGTTTTCTTGACATGCGCAGATTTGCTTACGGAATGCCGGTTAGTATTCTCTTGAAAGTCACCAGAACAACCATATACATCAGTCATTTACATTCTACAGTGCTGTATGAGTCAGAAATTTGGACACGTCAAACATTATTAAATTTATATTTACTTTGCAGATAGGTCCATCAGAAAACAGAACGAATGATCAATCGATCTGTCTTTGAATATCTGATAATAGCTTGACGGAGACCAACTAGAATTATTTCATTACAAGTGTTGTGTTGTTTGAATTCCCAATGGCACTTGACCGTACTCTACATGGCCCTTGACGCCATAACCTGGAAGTGCGTGACGTCATGGCGATACTGTGTACTAATTGAAACTTAACTTGCTTTCAGCGCCTGTAACATTAACAAACCATCGATTTCTCCGTTATTTTGTATTGGACACTCAAGGACAAGCAGATGGTTCTCTATTAATCCTTATTCACAATGAAGACCATTTGGAAACCACTCCATTACCACAGTTATAAACACTGATGAGTCATGCATATGGAGTGTCAGCAACTTCAGCGAACCTCACATGAGTTTCAATACCAATGAACATTGGCCAAACCATTGCAAGTTACTCCGGATTGATTTCTATTGGTGTTCGCAACACAATCTCACTAAAACAATAATTACACTCACTTATTTTTTGTGAGATTTATACTACCGGAATGCGACGTTTTCTACCAACGGAAGTTCTAAATACTGAAACCATTTTACTAAACCATCACAATATCAGTCTGCTGGAAAATTACGTACATCATGCATGTAATCGATAAAACTAATAGTCAAGTGTCTAAAATCACGTATTACGGTGTTACTCTGCCAAGAAGTTTCAGTATTATTGTTAAACCTACCTTCGCTTTGGGAAAATGTACAAGCAACTGAGGTAACGTTTTTGCTTTCACAAACCTCCTTGCGCTTGCTTGCTTAGGGTCTGTTGGTTTAAATCCGTCTTGAAAGAATACCAGTATTAGTCTTTATGAACACCCCAAAATCCAAGTTCCAAGCACTTAATCAAACGGTTTGTAAAACCTGCAAACGAATGACTGAGTGACGTGTACGAGCTAGATGCTACCTGGAAGCTTTCACAGTTGTGTTACTAAACTAAGTAATTATACGCTGACAGTTCTTCTCTGCTTAAATCTCAATTATTCCCTGGTCATCTAAGTTATAATCCATAGGTTATAAGGGTGAGGAAAAGTATATTCTCGGACGAGTTATAATGCAACACAGATCAAATTGCCGATGTCAGTCGTAATATCAAGTCAGAGTGATTCTACTTTTGAAAATTGGCTCATTCAACTAGAGCAACCTTCTTGTGAAGCACTTAGATAAAATGACGGTGATGTGCGTGAAAGGAAGACCACTTGTGCTTCATTCGGTAATCACGATAGCACTGTTCGTATCTGAAACACTTCATGAAATGACACACTTTATTGCCGTAAGTCGTTAGTACTAAAACATATAAATACCTAGGGTAGGTTCATTCGTAGTGTCCACCAACTCTGTGCAAGTTCCTTAAGTAGTTTAGTAATTAGAGCATCGGCCAATAAGGCTTGGCAGCTCCGGCTACAGTTTTTTTCTTGTACTATCGTGGTCGCACAAACTATGATATGTAATACACTAGATAAAAGCGGGGAATTCTTCAGCTATTAATATAACACTGCTTTCGGTAGGGAAATTGTTTTCGATCGCCGTGGAATTACACTCTCCTCGGCTCCGGAATCGACGAGAAGTCTAATACCAATAGACTTATTTGATATGAAAACCAGGCGACATGATGTTATTAAATCAACGAGAGTCGTTGCCGTTATTAACTGGCTAATGCGTTTCCTGGAGGATAGATTTGAAAGAGCATGGCTCATTACACTTCCTTACATGGTGATCAACGCTCTGGTGGTAACAACGAAATGTTGTATTCCTGTTCGATGTATGTGAATGCGAGCGGTTGAATAGACGCACACTAGACGATGGTCTGACTCCGACGAGAAATATGGTACATCACTTGTTGCACCTGCCTTGTGAGTGCAGTTATTTGTGCGGTAAGTGCGTCATTTAGTTGCTGAGGTGGGGTGGGAAAGGTGAGAAGATGGGCTAGATTCCAGCATCTTAAATGCAACGTCAGCTAATTCCATAATGGAGACAGAAATAAGCAATGATTTTTCTGTTCCAAAGATCGCAGTTTGTTGTGACACGAAACACAGTAGTTTAAGCTTAACTTATTGCTACCTATTCCCTTCAATCATAATCATGTTCGAACAATTATTCAATAGAAGCAGAAACAGGCAGTGATGATGCAAGAAAAGAAACAAAATCATGAGGTAATATTCAAAACAGTGGTAAAAATCATTTATATAAAACAATAAAATATTTCAGCTGCAGAGGAAACTGTGATGGAAAAGCCCCAAGTAGGAATTAGACCGCGCAATCCCATCATGAACCCATTTCGGCAGATTTTCCATCATCCTAGGGGCCAAGCACCCACCGGTTCTGCCGGTGTTAATTTCAACGTAAATACACGTTTGCTAAATACAGTATGGGTTGGCCTCATTAGATTGCTCTACCTTTACTGAAGGTAACTATAGCTTACGAATTTGTTCAACGTCTACGCCTGCAGGCGCGTTGTATGCTTACTTAATGGAGGCGACCAGACGTTTTGATGTTCGAAGTGAAGAAGTTCAGAGATCACGCAAACTATCGGCTTCGTCTCTCACCAGACACATGTTGGCCACCGGTCACCGGACTGATCCAGAATCAACATTCAGGATTATGAGGCGACACGATAATCCGCGTCTCTTACGTTTCGCTGAGGTGGTCGCAATTAGTCGTCTCAAGCCAACATTGTGTGTACAAAAACAAACATAAGTAAGCCTTAGATATTCATGGACCTGATGGTTTTGTGTTTTTGTTCCACACTTAACTCACTACCTTACTTCATCACCCCACACCTCAATAATATAATAATATTATTTCTAGTTCTTGTTATTTGATAATGAAGAGGCAATACGAAATGTTAGCATCTAATACTGTCCGTCTTACTGGTTTGTCCAAATTCATGAATGGACTCAACTTCGCTTTCAAACTGTCAAAAACTTACCTGAGACTGTTCAGAAACTGATGTCCTGGAGAATATCAACAAACTATTTAACCGTATGATGTAGTTTGGAATGATACATACGTGGTTTAGTCAGAAGACATTTCATTAATCAGTCTGCCTAATATATGCTGGTGAGCGCTTTGTTGTCAAGTTGTGTGAATCTATAGAAACACTTGGCCCAGGAAGACATTTTACTCCTTAAATAAACGTAGTTACTACGTTCTTGTGAACGTGTGCATTCTGTTGGTAAAAAATCTGTCATTCCGTTCTACAGTTCTCATCAAAAAATCTGGAACTTCGATATCACGGCTTTGTCCGATGCAACGATATTCTGTGCTTTTGACGATTCACGCGTAGTAATCACGACCAGTGACGATCTGGCCATAAACAATAATTAGACTTCTTAGAGGATGCGCAGGCCGGCATCCTGTACAAATGTCTGTTGTGTTGTTGCTAACAGTTGCTCATACCTTACATTCGTTTCACCCCAAACAATACGTAGGAAATTGACTTCGGCAACCCTACACAGATTAACGTCTGATGCATACCAGTAAAACGCTTATCGAGATTTATGGATTCAACTGTAGTTATTGATGTGTAGTAGGGGATTTTGATTTTCATATAGATTGAACATCACCCATAATTGATCGGAGCTGTCGCTTCCCCATAAATTTTCCAGTCGGCCCCTTTCGAAAAGAAGTACTGGACTCGAGTTTCGCTCTCATTAGAGCTCGTCAGTAGTGCACGATGGCGATGATATGCACTACTGACGAGCTCTAATGAGAGCGAAACTCGAGTCCAGTACTTCTTTTAGAAAGGGGCCGACTGGAAAATTTATGGGAAAGCGACAGCTCCGATCAATTGTAGTTCTTGAAGAAAATGTTTCGAGTAAAACTGAAGGCACCTTACTAACCGAAGTATGCTTTGTTACTGAGGCCTCACCGAGTTACACAAATTATGCGCGCAATGTGAATTGATATCCATGAGCGGCGTTTAGAATAATATGTGCAATATATCAACTAGATGCCAAGTATGATTCGTACTTTTTCATGTTCGCATAATAAGTGGGCTCATTATTTTCAAACGAGAAATCGTTCTGGTGTTCATGAGTTGTAGGGGTACGTTTTGTCGTTACTGATGTGAAGTGAAACGGCTATCTTCTTCTCCGTGAAAACTGTTGTTTAATGCAAATCAGTTCAACGGAATGAACGGATTGAATTCAAGGCGGTAAATGGCATATATACGTTCACATTGTGACATTAAATTAGTTTAACACAAAATGAATTGGGTGCGCATCCTGTTTCTTCTAATGCCATCGGCAGTGTTTGCAGGTAAGTTATCCTTAGGCCAGTGAATGTGATTGATTTTGGATGCTATTATAGCTGACATTTGAACTGTAACAATTTATGAGGGGTCATTCCATCCTCTGGGTGCTGTTCAACCTGGTGTGTCATTTTATACAAGTGAAGATATTTCGTGGGAATTATGCCGAATTTCTCGCTTCTGGATATTTGTTGATAGCACAATATGAATATTTGGTGCATTCTTTACTTTGATTAAACACCACTTGGACGCAGCCGTTATAAAAGACTATATTAAGTTGAAAGCCGTCTCACAGTTCTTCAATATCCTCTTTCCGAATATTGGCATAATTTCATTAATGTTCGAAGTACGACCGATGTTGTAGATCAAGCAAAATAATGTTTTATAATCCGTTCTAGTAAAAAAAATTGAACGTTTCGTTGTGGTCTGAAGTAAAACGGGGTGAAATAAGTGTGAAGGCGATGAATATTTGTATGCACATGCCTTCCATTGATAATGCTTCAAGGCGCCAGTCCAATAGTGGAGACACGTGTCTTAATGACCGTTGTACGTCAGCGTTTACCTGTACTGCGACCAAATTCTCTTCATATAGTGAAAAAATACCTATCGTCTTATTTCAATCACTCGGAATTACATGCTTAAGTAATACCGTTAACAAACTGCTCGCAGAAACCTGTGAAAATAATATATTTTCCTTATATCCTTCTTAAAAACCTAGGGGTAATCTCGTATTATACTTTGAAAAGCCACACCTCGCTCGTGATGCGTCATATTTCACAGGCAGCAGCATTAAGCTGCTGGTATGAGCGGACAAAGTTAACGCATTTGACATAGTTGTCCACATTAATCGGATTGATTCCAACTTGAAAAACATTGTGTTGTATTGGCACTTTTACAAATGAAATGAATGCCAAATGTTTGTTTCAGTTCAATCGTTGATGAGATAAATATGTTTACTTCGCGAAATATCTCACAACCACCAATAATACTATCAGAATCTGGGAAAGAACAGAAATATCAAAAAATAACTGTCTGAGTCGCTGTGAATCCGCGATCCAGTGTCCTGTTACGTGCCCATAATCTTAGTACGAATAATCAGTACGTATTTCAAGGTTCGACTTTATCAAGTGCCTTGTTGTGTTGGCCACAACTTTTCACTTCAGTTAGAAATTCCACGGAAGCTACATTCTTTAACCATTTTCACGCTAAAGTGGATCAAAATTTTGAGATTTCACCTGTTATGTGAAGCCGGCCAAATGAACAGACAAACTATCACTAGTGTTCCCAGCTAAAACCTTACATACATACTGATTTTGGCAATATAGCACTTCCATGCTGGCATCCGAATACGCATTTGCAAACTCACACCTCGGAAAGTCACCTGTAACTGAAAGTGGGAGAAAATCGAACGTTTGAAAATCAATCCGATTACATGGATTCCAATCAACTTTGAAACCAAAAGGAGCCTTCAAATATTTTTATTTGCAATTCCGAAATGATTACCGATGTCAATAGGCTAACTGATGAAACTGTTCATTTCCGTTAATGGACTGTTTGTACTTAACGAAGGGGTGACAAACGCACATGTGTAATGTCATATGGTCTTTGTGTTTGGCGTCGTGTTACAGGATGTGCGGCCAAATTTATCGAACCGGTGAAGGCTGGATAGCTGATAGCTGTGTTGTGTTGAAATATGACGAGTTTCAAATGTGTATTGTCGACTTACGCAGTGAATTCTTGCCCATATACTATTGTCAATGCAGAAAGAAGATATGTTGCCATTTGTTAACTTTTCGGTTACGTAAAATATGCAAGTAATATAGCGGATAAATAGAGATAGAGAGAGTATGGATACGCATGCAGTCACACCACATATTATGTCATCACCACCACGGTAACCTTACGGGTTTCATAAGTTACTTTTGTGCACATAGTCCGGGCTGGTGAGTTCTGATCATTATGGCTTCGCCACAGGACAGTAGCTTCAGGTCCTGTTGACGTAACAATATTGCGAATGACCTAAGGGGACCAACCTGGTGACCTGTTATCGTGAGGTGTTTGGCAATCGGTGATGCAGGGATTCAACTGGTGAATTAACCGGTTTCAGACTGTTATCGCATGAGTCGTTTTAACCGGTTAGGAACATGTTCTGTCATTCGCTTAAATAGCTATTGGTCTGTTCTGCCTATGTAAATTTCACTTAATGTGCAAGTAAACTGATGAACAACGTGAGTGATGGAATGGTCAGACAAACTGCGTTCGCGATTGTGTAGAAGAGGTCCTTTGGTGATTTGAACTAAACGTAATTAGGCAACTGCATACGTACGGGATAGGACACATTGCAATTTGTGCCGGATGTCGTTGGCCAGATGATCACACATAAATTGCAAAAATAATATATCTTTCTTTTGAGCAGTTTGTGTTGAATCATTGCATTTGTACAACATGCTGTGAATGCCTATAAACTTTTTGGGATATCCATTTGCCAGTGACGTTTGTTTCAGCATCCCTTGTTCGACCCGTAGCTTATCATGGGTTCAAATATGCCTGGTCCTATGAAATAAGGTTTTGACCAAACCGCTTTTGCATACTACCGAAGTAAGGCTGCAAGACTAAAGATATTGTCCACCCCGTGCTGCTTTGCTATGGATCGATCGCTGTAATGTCCCTTCCTCACGCCTAGTGATGTGTATATCTAACACACCTAGACTGCTGTTTGATTCCTTTTCGTGAGACAATGATAGTTTGGTTGAAGGGAGTCCAGAAGATTACAAAATAAGTCAAAATGGGCAGTATTCCTAAAATCGGGATATTTCAACACATCCTTTGTAAAATAAAGTCTTGAAATTACTTATTCAGAATGCCGTTCAATCATTCTAAAGATATTGGCTAATGTTGAACTTACTAGACTACTCATAGCCACACCGTCTATTCGACTGTAGGAAAGCCCTTCAAAAAAATCTGACATTTTCTGTATATAGTAAAATGATCACATTATCGACAATCATTTTTGTCGTTGGGCGTTCGATCACCGCTTCACTAGAATAAAGCCATCTCCAAGTTACATTCGTGTCACTAAGTGAAATAATGCCTGGTAAACACGGTGTACTAAACATCACTTCCGATAGAATGACCTTCACTCTCCAAACTCCACTTAGTTAAGGATATCGACTTTCTACTACGATCCAAACAACTTTTTAGATTCAAACATTCAAGTTATCCCGCTGTTTTGTGTAATCATGCAAATCAGAATTCACATGCCCAACTTGTTTCTTTCTTCAACGATCAACGAAAGTAACCTAAATAGTCGATCTGTTATATCATTACTTACCTAAAGTTCACTTGGGCCAGCAGTTTTGGATTACTAAGTGTAAGAACGTTGAAGTCTCTGTTATTAACTTGCGGAGGAATCCAACTCAGTTCCCGTAGACACCCATAAAACTACAATCGGTACATAACTTTGCTCGAACGGCCCTATACTGAACTACAATTTGACTATAACTTAGGACCCTCACGATATTCTCAACTAAGCATGCGAAAAAAGACTTCTGAAGTTTGCGTTCAGTTATGGATGATTGATGGCAAACTGGTAGAATTTCGTCATATAACTTGCGACTGACACACATCATTTATGATGTTACGAGGAAGTACGCAACTGTTGGTGTGTGCACAATATAACATTGACTATAGTCCCGTATACTACTGAATATGGTTTGAGTTTCGTCGTACCGAGGTAAGCAAATTATCGTCTCACTCGCTGGTAACATGGTTTACCAAGAGGAATGAGAGTGAGCAGTAGTATTGTAAAGTGTGAGGAAAATGATATTTAGACAAGGACAATTAGCCAAATTGAATTAAAGGTATAACAGGAATATCTCAGAAAATCGACACTGAAATAACCCCAGGGTAAATTATTTTGATTGATTTTCTTTTACATACTATTGGGCTACTGTCCAGGATCTTAGCAAACTATTTATTTGGATAGAGAATTTAACCGTGAATTCAGTAAAGATTCCAGGTACTGCGATGACTTAAACTAATGCTGTAGTTAATCGTTACTTTGACTGGCTACGAGCCGATGAGACCTCAGTTTCTTTAATCATCTTGTGGGTTCAAAAATTATGGTTGCGGCATAAGACGGCAGAACGTATTAAGAGAGTAAACCAGCCGTTTGCGTGTTTTCGTTCTACTGTATCACTGTGACATAACCCGAGCACTGTAGGCGCTGATGAGTTTTGAAACACTGTACAAAAATAATCTGCAGTGATTGAGTAGTGGTTTGGTACAAAACGAGATCAACTGTAATTGACAACCACCAGAAGATTTCATTAATTCTGTTGGCAGAAATGATGCGTTTCAGACGTTGTCTGGGGAGCATAACAGTCCCCAAACGCAGTTAGATCTTTCAAGATGATGCAAATTACACACAATTTCTAAACATTTTTGAGCATCTAAAGACGTTGACTACAGAGTTTGTGCTAGGTGATGATTAGTCTAATTATGGTAAACTTCAGCGGTGCAGTTTATCAGTCCGTGTGCAAACCTACTAAAGCTAAACGTTATATGAGCTACAAACTTGATGGGATGAGATATACAGCTCACCGAAAAGTTTTATTTCATTGTTTCAAAAACGTATTACTATATATCTGATAGTAACATGGACAGTCAGGTTTTCAAAAACTTTTCATCTATCGCTGAATTTCGGGACGGTGAATGATAGGTTTACACAGTCACAAAATATGACGGAATAACTTACCACGAGACTTACGAATTCCATATTCACTGAATGTTGAGTTGCACTGTTCCCTTTATCATGCATATCTCAGATGTTTTTTGAATCATCGTACCTTTCACAGATCACGAAGCAGAAGGTTAGTTTTCTACTGTCTCTTCAAACAAATATGAGGTAAATCGCATTTACCTCCACATTTGAAATGAGCAACATTAGTTATGTATTAACAATCATAATCTTTTGTTTTCACTGATTCTCACGTCAGCCAAATATGTGAAAGGTAAATTTTCCGAGTGATTCAAGTCTTCAGCAAATAAGCAGAGTGTTCCATAAGCATTGTATCGCTAGGTTCATTGCATCCCGTGTATTATCATATAAATAAGAAGTGGTTAATTGCATAAATAATTTTTAACAACCTTATTCCAGGTCTTTACAGAAGTAAGGTTAAATATGTCTAAAACTAAATTGTCCACCAAATTCTGCACAAATGTAACCTGCTGAATGACAACTTGCATTTTGTTAAATCAAATATGCATCTAACTGTCACTTGACCGCTTCCAAGTTTTCCAACACTTTATATCCGCATGTTGTTGGCTGCCCACATTTTAAATGAATATTATATATACATCTGTTTGTTATAAATTCAACCTGCATCCGCAGTCAAATATTTTTTATCGACATTGTTTACCTATTGACAAAATCAATACCAGTTTGGTTCTCTGTTGTAATTAAAATATTTCATGTGAAACTGTCTGAAACAACTGTCAAGTTACACGTTGTCACAAAACGGTCAAATGATCGATTTAAACACAACACACTCATATATATACAACAACATCATCCCCCAGGTAGACAGTGATTTCTAGATTTTATGGCCATTAGAGTTGCGTATAAACATATTGCTGTTTAATACATAAGTTTAAATGATCCCCTGTGATTGTGTATGCGTGACGATGATTACCAAAACAAGTGGTTACAACCCTAACTTTCTATACATAGTATGAGTATAAGGATAGATCATTGTGCGATGTTGTAATGTTTGATTTGTACCGACTATTTCTTCAACCACAATCTTGACACAAAACGAGAGTTGTAGCAATCGTCGTGGTGAATTAGTAGAACTAAGGAAACCAATCCCAATGACTCTCTGCTGCTGAATGTTGTGTTCTTTAACCCAATAGAATGATACTTAGTACAGAGGTGCCTACTAATGTCCTGGTTCTGAAATTCAAACGACATAATGTCAATGTTGCTGATTCTTCATCAACTGGACTATAGGTTATATGATGTCTTGGGTTTCTGAACAATAGAACATTGTTATATATTATACAGGGATACACTCTTTACAACAGTTATTCTATCAGGTATAATGACATACAAGTTTGTAAATTCACTCATTGTAAATGGTAGCTAAAAACAAATGACAATGGTGTGGTGATCGATAAAGAACTGCTATATGCTTCTCACCAGAATACATGAGGTTACACTAGACGCACATACTAGTGAAACGCTGCAAAATTATTGAATATGGAGTCTCCCTTTTGCGTTGCAGAATGGAATGAAATGAAATTCAAAAGTTTGTTTTAAATAAAATATTTGGTTTTTAACTTTTTGATGAACAACTTAAAATTTAAATAAGCTTTTACCCAGAATAGGCATTGCATAACAATGTTCACATCAAAATAACACGGAAAAAACTATTGTAAACGTTGTGTATTTGAGTAAATAGTAAACAACATTCCCCAGTAAAGAAGTCGAACAAAAAACGAAAAAATTGCTAGCAAAAGATATTCGTAGATGCAAACCATCACATGCACACTGCGTTTTCGTGATCTATAAAATAGAGCTTATTCGTGCTTTCCTCGTTGTGTTAGCAAGCCTCGCGTTATGAAAAATTCATATCACACTTGGTTTACAGTGACAACAACAGTTGAAATAGGTAGACAATTCTTGCTTTTTAATTTGCGATAATTTTCTGTATGTGAAACTACAAAAAAAAGAATTGACACCTCTTAACATCGAACTGCAGTACATTAGCTACTTGACGTTTTGGGATTGAAAATGTCGGTGCGAAAAGAAAATCTCCCACAGAGCTGTCCCACGAGCCATTATCGATCATAATCACAAAATTTGAGTTTCGCTCACATCAGAGTTTACCATGTAATGCAGATCATCGTTCAGACGAAAATTCACAATAGGGCCCCTGTGTTTGTGAGGTCGAAGAGTTAACGACCAAATAATCATGGTTACAATCCAGGACACAGCATTGTATCACCAGTGTTTGGTTTGCCTAAAAACTTGGAAGTGAAGAACAAATTAATTCAAACTATGAACCCGTCATCAGCGCCCTATTTTATAAAAATTTATTAACTGGTAATCTAAATATATATCAGTGCAAACATGCCCCTTTACAAAATTTCTCCTTAATGAATGTATGAAGGGCAGTTTCAAAAATGGAGGAACAAATTAAGCAAGTGATCACCTAAAATTTGTCATCCCGTTTCATTTTGGACGTGGTAACAGTTGGCAAGGATTCAGCTTCAGCCTCAAAACGTGAGTAGTCAAATATTCCCGAAAATACAAAATGGGGTTCCATTAATCATTCATGCTGCTGACCCGTTCTGATAATCTAAAATGTCACTTCAAGTTGCAAGAGAAATAAAACGCGAAAGTAAGTTTCAAATATCGTAAAACATTTGCTGATAAGTTGGATGAGCTTACAAGAAGTTTGCACTTGGTTTGAAATAATATACTCGTCGGTATTGACAGAACCAAAAAGTCACTGAGTTCGCTTCCAACCGATCAGCGTTGTACAACACATACGAACGTGTACTGTGCTAGCATACAAACTGCGTTTTAAAAGACAGTGATTATAACTAGCAAGAGGTTGATGGCTAAGAAGACATGGGAGATATGTACAACGCAAGTCGGTTGTCATCTGTTTACAGTTCAGGTCAGCTGACGTTTCGTTTCCCAACCTTGAGATGGCTGCAACTGTAATTCAAACTTCAAATTTTGTCCGAATGATTTCAGCGATGGTTCCAAATATGAAGGGTTAGTCATTTCGAGTCAGATGTGGATGTAAAATCCACAAAGTATATTAGAAAACAACGTAAACTTCGCTCAACAAAAAATGCACACGCTAGGAGAAAATAAATGACAGAAAGATCTGGAATGGTTCATTCACAGCAATTTTCTTCAAACGTTTGAAAAATAGAAACAAATCCTGTACAAAAAAGTGAGAAAAGTGTTTTTCAATTGTATACCTCAAGGGATCGAAGCATATATTCAAGCGATATACGTGAAGTTCAATCGAGGATGGCGTTCTTCAAGATATGTATTAAACTTTGTATGACATTTTATGAATCTGAAGTGAACGGCATTTATGAAACTAGACAACTGTTTCTGAATTTCAGTTGCAATGCAGTTTAATGAGAGTAAGTTTCATCAGAAGAACAGGCCCAACAAAATTACGGTCATCCCCAAATTA
>LUCH01003644.1:46615-61268 GCA_013368495.1 Paragonimus heterotremus | reverse complement strand
TCGAAATATCGCAATCCCTTAACGTCCCTGATAAAAATGTTTAGCACATTAAAACAAACTTATTTTCTATAGCAAAATAGGCTCATTTCATGTTTCCTAAGATACTCCGTCAATCAACATTCACAATTGATTGAAACCCACTTTTTATCGGTCCACACAAATGCGCATTCATTCCCTGCGGATAGTTTTCAGCCGCAGCGGGGTCGTACGTTCGAGTACGCGGGGGGCTTGTCGGTATCTCTACTCGCTCAAACAAATGTTTAAGTACATACAAAAGTAGGAAAAAGAAAGAGTACAAATGGCACTCGTAGCTCTAACATAATTGACAATAACGAATAGGGCCGCTGCATTACGACTCTTTGTCATTTCTGACTTTCATTCAGCCTTTATTTTAGTCAGGCAATAGTCGTTTCTGCCTCAGAATGAAATCATAACTCGTCTCGTGTTTCGTTAGCTTAAAGTGTTTCACTTTGCCAGCTGTCTTTTCCAGGACCACTGAAAACATGATGGGTTGGGGGATTACATTATTGTTTTCCATTGTTGCGTCTATTAGTATTTCAATGAAAACCTCTGAGCAGACCTTCGAAAAAGCGATCAATCAGGTCACATCACGTTTACTTATGTTACGCACTTCCATTTATAACCATGTTGAGGATAAGAACTAAACGTGGGCCATAAACCGCCTCCAACACAAAAATGTACTTAAAAGCTAAAACACTGTGTCGCAAGTATATTATAAAATTTACTGTGATGATTCGTTTCACTTGAAACACTTGTTTACTTCCGTCCGCCTACAGTGAAACCACTGTTATTCTCCTGCTGCTCTGACGACTTCATGACAACTGTTATAATTCCCCCAATGGCAGAGGTCCTTTTTCATACATCCAGCGCACCCTATAGGACCCGTCAAAAGCATACTGATATACCGTTAATAACCCATTCGGCATAAAAAACTCAGCATGTTAATGTACTAAAGTCAGTTGGATCTTTAGGTTGTGCAAACTTTTCCTTATCCATGTCTCAAACGTTGCTGTGGCACCCTGAATTATTTTGTGCCGGAGACAAGGGATATCGTATCCTGATTTTCCAACTGAATTAAAAATTACCGTGGTTTAAAGATGTTGCTTAAACCAAATGAACAGTGCACCAGTCCCATAGTTTGGTGCTGGCATTTGTGATGCGTTCCCCCGTTAATCCGAATTAGTGGAATTCGTATCAAATCACCACTCATCTGATGATTATTCCAGTATATTAGCGACGGACACAAATAATTGCCTCTTGCCAATGTGGATGGAATATCTGCAACAGCATTGTTGAAAATGATTCAAGTGGGCATATAAGGTGAAGCTTGTCGCCCCATTGCTTTAGTGGATGATTTAGGTCCCCACCGCATTCAGCAGATTATGCACGACACAAATAACTATAAAAGCTTCTAACAACACGAGAAAAGTGTTGCACAACAAGTGATCTACCTGTTAGTTTGTGATCCTTCTGCTTTGAACGAGACCTACTCAAAACTGGCTAGTGGTCGTTTGACTGGAAAACAATAAAATTTTAGTGTACATGGCATCTATTAAAATAAAATTATACAGAGGCTCCACCTAGACAGTGGCATCCACGCTGTAGCAGCATAACAACGGGAAACGTTATCCAATCCGATGATCAGTATAACAAAACAACATTAATGGAAGGCTCGGCCATAAACCTCGTTCAACGCGTACATAAAAAATAGACCATTTGATGTGAGTGAAATTGTAGTGACTGTAACTAAACCTATTTCTCATGACTGTTGTTTTATTACATGGCTGACTACAAGTTGTACAATTCCGCTCGACGGATGAATTACTTGCTTTGCCTAGTTCGGCTGTTATTACTGTTGCGCCGAGGTTAGCTCTGGGGTTGAGCTAACTTAACTACGTCATTTCTGTATTCCTGGAACCATCACAGAAGTACAGGCAACGTTCATTGTATCTAAAGAGAAAAGGCATACATGATTTCATAAGTAAATAGGCGACCTGTTGATTTGTAAACCTCAACTGGAACATAGTCTGAAGTATTGCGAACTAGACATAGATTCGCATAAGACAATGTACAAGTCTGTAGAGTCACTCTTGGTTTGCCACGTATTCAACCTATCTTGTTATTTACTTTGATCGCTGACACTCTTGATATTGTTTGGTTGCATGTCTGCATTTTCTCGTCTGTTCGATCTTCAAGGTCACAGTGAACGCAATTGGCAATTAACGCCTTGCGGTCGCTAGCTGCTGGTCTGTCGGGCTTTGCTTCTGTTGCGCTTTGTTTACAGCTTGTTTTCCCGGTATATTTGCAATATACGTCGTTGTCCCTTAACTGGTTTCCTGGTTTAATTATTGTGGGGGATAGGCACGGTTCTAGTTAGAAACGTTCCGATCCACTACAAGTCACTTAATCCACATGGTTTTTGAATGTGGAACCTTTATCTATGTATTAGCTATAACACAGCCGGTTACCAGTAGTGCCCAGAATCCCAAATTAAAAGAAAATCGCCCCACTGTTGTAATAAATCGCAATATCTGTGTACTTGTGGCTGAACGTATTCGGAGAATCTTGACATTTTACGTGTGTATGTGTTGAGTTCGAAAGCCAGCTGTTATATGTGTGGTGATTTTTATCCTTTTTCTCCAATTTGTAATAACGTGTGAATGCTGCATCAGACAGCGCTATACCTTTTCGCATGACAAAAAAATAATCCCACATCACTTTCGAATAAACTGCGCTACGCGCACCTGTCTGTTCTTCCCACACCGTCGGTGTCTGGTAGCCAACTGAAACGCTATATTGTTGGATTACATTTCAACTCCATCAACCGTCAGCTGCGCTTGGGACGTTTCAAATACTCCCATCATCGTTGGACATTTCATGACTGCTGTTCATCCTTGGTGTATCCAGTTCTTGAATTCGCTTGTTATTTTCTATCGAGGTTTATAGCAGTTCATTCACTTTTTCCACTACAATTGCATAAATGTATGTCCAAATTTGAATTAAGCGACTCATGTTGACCCACAAGTTCTCCCAGATTTAGATTTGTCCCGAAAACTAGGAGTATTTTTATGAAATCGATCCTGTCTTTTCTCTCCATTGGACTGCCGATCCCATAGTGACATCGAACGTTGAACGAAGTTCCGGAATCCTATCAAACTCCTTACTTGTCTTCACTGTCTCCCGACAAACAGACCAATGCGCTGTCAGCCTGTATGCGGAGCACGAAGAATTGGGATTATGACCCTTCCCAGTAAACACGTCGACTCTGGATTCGACTCGGTCCGACTCTAGCACGAGTTGGCAAGGAGTCGGATTCGAGTAGGCGTGCAACAAAATCCAGAGCCGATCCGACTCCCACCAGAGTCGGATCGGAGTAGGCCAGAGTGAGATTCGAATAGGCCAACGTAGAATCCGAGTAGACCAACTGCGCAAACGGCACCTTCCTTGCATTCCTAGTTAATCGTTTCAACAACTGAAGTAGTTCGAAACCTATGTCACCCAACGCCCACGACCTACCGGCACTAGCCCGTAAGTTTCACCGACTTCTGTTCTTAGCGATCGATCTTATCCGGCAACGAGGTGTCAAACCAATTTAACAGGATGACTTTTGTGATGGAGCGTTTACTACGAACGCTTTCAAATTATCTAATGAGGATGGATATGGAGATGGACAATGGACGTAACCTATAACTTTCCAAATTGCTCCGACGATTGACATACTACCGTAAAAATCTCCTACGTGACCGCTGAATACGCAGAAATTAACAGCAAACAAAAAGTACCGCAATAAACAAGTACATACATATTTCAATAAAAAAATTGATAGAGTCCAAGAGGTGAAGGCAATTAGAAACAATGCCCGTTGAAGTTGAAGGCATCCTCCAATCCAGCACGCTGCACACGAAATACGAATGGAAAAATTCTGGAGGAAAAAGACAAACAAAAATGAGGGGACAACAGGGTATGAACAGAAAACAATGTGGGAAAAAAATAACGCAATACTGAAGTTCCACATAAGATATTTCCCGAGGGGAAGTAAACCGAGAGGTAAAGACAAGACGAATCAACAAGACCTGTAACAAACATGGATTCACTACATCAAAAATCAAGATTTTGTGAAACACGTATGGAAGCCACTTACGTGGCACCTGCAGTTAGACTGTGATTCTGACAAATGTTTATTTTACGTCAAAGATTTCGCGTTAAAAGTTGTCAACATGTGAAATCATAACACAAATCAACAAGGCTTGTCAATTGACGAAAAGTCTTTCGCTCAACATATTAGGTTTAAGCACGATGAGTTCATGGAAAAGTTCATCCAGTGTGCATTAGCGGGGTGTTGGACAGCCGCTTTTCTCTTGTTGGAACAAAAGGTGAGCCACCTGCTTAACTATATCCATCTGAATGGCAACCCATCACGCAACTTCAAACGGATGACCCAAATAATTTTACTTGCAAGTGAGAACAGTGATGAATGGTTCCCCTCTGGTTATTGCTTAGTCGAAGTACTTACCCATCATTCTGATGTTCACTAGCAATACATCGAGACAGGACAGAAGGTGTAACCCTGTTGAATTTGCCTCTGAAGACGCCCTCAGATTACTGGAAAAGTAGTTTCTTAATAGATGAGATTGAGGAAATTGGGTGCGCCTCGTACGTTGCAGAGCTCCAGCAACTTCAACTGATTCCTGTACGATTAAATGCAAGACAACAATCGCACTGTGATTTGCGCTCATTGTCGTCTGGTTTTTTGTGTTGCTGAATTTGGAAAGCCCCCGAGTTCTTGATATATAAGACCCTGTAAAGTGATGAAACTCATCTTGGTGTTTCCGAAAGCCGATCGAGATGGGGTATAGGCTTATGTAGGGATTGACCAACTGAAACTGTTGTGATGTGGGAGTCCATCCCACAACAACACCATGCGCAACGCATTAGTCGATACAACTGCAGATTAAGAGCAACCCTAGTTCAGTTCCCATGGTCGTGCACATGGTTTCAAAACCTGCGCGCACGGAAACTCCCCTCGAACACACATGTTCTGAAAAAAGCGTGTGGTCCCGGCAAGTTTCCGAAGTTTACCGGTGATGACTACCTGTAGTGAATATTCCATGTTTTCAAACGTGCTAAAGAGAGTTTATATTATTATACTCATTACCTTTCCTTCAACTTTTGCAACTTAACCGTTGTTCACAAGTGTAATTACGCTCAGCACTTTGCATAGATAGTAGGTCTCCCTTACTTACAGACTGAAAGCTATCAGCTGTTTGTGCTTATCCTGCAAATCAACAAATGTCCATCGCAGTTCCAGAACAAATTAGGTGATTTCGCTAACACTTAGTTCCAGTGATCGGCGGAGAAGCGTTGGACGGTCATTTTGACCTTCTCAGGTCATTCTGGCACCAAGTACGTTGGAGAGCTGAAACCGTGACCCGAGAATAATTGTAAGATCATTGAGATACCACAGACTGTTAGTCTAAACGTCTATTCGTTGATTTGCGCAGCCTTCAACAATAGGTTGCCGTAAGGTGTGCGAAATACTTTCACAAGCCGCCATATTTTCTCTTTTTGCATGTAGTGCGATCACCTTCGACATCCCCAAAATGCTAAACTCCCTACAAAGTGAGAGTTACCTTGCCAGTACCACCGCGCCCGTTCACATAACCTCGTGAATGTAAATTTACTACAAACCACTAACATCAAGGTTAGTGCGTTGGCGTAAGTATCACAGTTTTGCTCGTAGCTGTATAAGGAATCCGCGCCATCCCCGTCATTAGGATGACAGTGTTTCAGCCACTACCGTTGGGAACGCCGCCCAACCAAGCTGACGCTTGTTTGAATCCTGAAGGTCAACCGGAATTTCCGTTGACATACGTCCTCTCTGGCGGCTGCCGTGTGGTTGTGCTGAACGTTCTCTCACGTCCATTTCCCTAACACCTTTATTCGTTACGTTGAAGTCCGCTTGTGAACGGTGAGTAAATGAACAAATATAGTCTGTTTGCAGATTCACCGTCTTCTCACCGAGATATCCGATCCGCGTTAATATAAGACTGGGGAAACTTTGGGTGTGCGAACCTCGGAACTAGCACCGCGAAGGGTTCATTCCAGCCCGCTACCCTTAAGTTACGAATAACGACTTTGTATGTAATATGGGTTCACACGTGTGGGTGCTTCAACCTCATTCACTTGAGCTACGGATAACGTCTGGCTATGCAATATAGGCCCACATCAGAAGCTACTCCACCAGACCTATTTAGACTATAGACAACGTCGCAGAATGCAGTACACGTTCGCACTAGTAGCTGCTTCACTCGATTGACTTAGACTATCAACGACGTCTGGGTATGCATTATACGTTCACGCTAATGGTTAATTCAACTTGATTCACTTAAGCCATGAAGAGAGTCTGAGTATGAAGTTTATTTCCGCACTAGGTTTCATTTCAACCTTGTTCCCTTAAGTTACGAATAACGACTTTGTATGTAATATAGGTTCACACGTGTGGGTGCTTCAACCTCATTCACTTGAGCTACGGATAACGTCTGGCTATGCAATATAGGCCCACATCAGAAGCTACTCCACCAGACCTATTTAGACTATAGACAACGTCGCAGAATGCAGTACACGTTCACACTAGTAGCTGCTTCACTCGATTGACTTAGACTGTCAACGACGTCTTGGAATGCAGTGTGCGTTCATATTAGTGGCCGTTCACACTTGATTCAGCTGAGCTATAAATAATGTCCTAGAATGCAGTATGTGTTCGACTTAGTAGCTGCTCCTCCCGATTGACTTAGACTATCGACAACGTCGTAGAATGCAGTATGTGTTTACACAAGTGGCTATTCCAACCTGATTCACCTAAGCTATGAATAACATCAGGGTCTGCGGTATACGTCCACGCCAGTAGCTGCCCCCACCCGATTGACTTAAACTGTGATCAGCGTCTGGGTATGCATTATATGTTCACACTAGTAGCTGCTCCTTCCGAACTACTTTTACCATGAACAATTTGGAGAACGATCACATGAGGGAAGTGATGAAAAACGTGTATCTGAGACGTTTGGGGTACATGGTAACCATCTTCTTTGATTCCGTTGATTGTCATAATGATTGAAATACCTTTCTATACCCTGATAGATACTCGGTGTTCTAAACATCATAGCGTGATTGACTGAGATGTAATCCACAGACAGCCTGATTTCTTCTGTTTCCGTATATTGTTCCGTACGAAGGCTACACGACCTCAGCCTAGTTGGAAACAGTTCAGTAAAATGGGTAGAATTTACTCCCGAAGATACTTGATGACAGAATTGGACTTGACACCCTGCTATTACGCCGTTCCATATACACCGAAGATGGAAACAATCATATGACAGCGTTATTTCCAACCACTTCTAAGAGCAACGTTTCATCGACCACTATATACCTGGAATATTGCAAACAAAGAGAAATAATATTGATATCGTATAGACAAGGAAGCTGGAAATGTTGTCACACATGTTTCACCATCAAATGTGTTAGTGTTCTTGTTGAAATGCAATGCCAATACCCTGTGGTCGTGTATTTCCACTTCGGCTATATCTTTGAAACGCCATAAAATGAAGCACTTCCAGGATATGGGACGACGTATTTACTTCGAAAATTGCAACGATCTCATTTATAAAACTTGAAAAAGTGGGCTACCGCCACTAACGGGACATTTTCGCGAAAATTTTCAGGAAATTTTTCATCACCAAGCCAATACTTTCGGAACTTATTTGATGTATTCCAATTTTTCTATCACGGACGCATATTTATAATCGATGTATTGTAGGTATTTCGCTTGAAATTTTGATTTCAAAATTTCGAAAAAAAATTGAAAATCGAGGATTCGCGCCAAAAGGACCGTTTTGCTTTTGAACGACCTTCAAGGCGAATCCCGTGAAACGGATAACTGCCGATCAAACACCTAGATGAAAATTAGTCTTCAGGTCAATTTGTAGCATGTCTTCATGGAACAATAAAAGTAGGTTATATCACACGAACACTCAGAATGACATGACATACGATTATCCGTAAAATGTCACAAAAAACAAGTATGAAAACCGACCATACCAGAGGCACGCGACAATCAAATGACTCAGAGCTATCGAAGTAGCCTGGCTAAAAAAAAATTTACCCCCATTCGGCAACCACATATTCCGCTGTCAAATATCTAGCTATTGCAGTGAAATATGCCATTCTTAGATTATTCGTAGTCATTATTCAACCAGAAAAGTAGTCCAACGATAACGTATCGTTCACCGAAGTTTCTCATTTTTGGTTGGTCAGTGAGGTAGAAAAGGCTGGCCAACACCTGGTCCACTCTTGGCTAACTTGGCCCAGTCGACCACGTGTTTACTGGGTTACATTCGTCATGTGATTGTTGCAGCGGAGGCTGATGAGTCGGTCGACCGGGCATGACCAATTGACCCCTGGTTGGAATAATGAGTGCAAACCTAGATGACTCCGTTTTGTTTCGCTGTATGCAATTTCTGCCTCGGTTTCAACGAAGTGCACATTCAGAAGTGACCGCGAGAGAAACTTTGGAACTTCCGGTCCCAGTAAATTCTGAATCCTATCTGTAGGCTGACAGCGGCACGGGAATGAACTACGTTTCAGTATTTCGAACCCAGTTAAGTCTTTGATTCCCGCTGAGGGCGCGAAGGTGTCGCGGGTTCGTAGAACAGTAAAGACAGGAGACCCTACAAGAAACAAAAGTGGGGCACGGGGTGGTGGTTTACCAATGAATGGAATTGTAAGGGGACACAACGACAAACCAGTGTCCTCAGCCAGGCAGTTACTCATATACTGTGAAACGTATGTACTTCTCACCTCAGACACTCATTTACATGCGGTATTTGATCATATACGTTTGTTGTATCTGCAACGAACGTGTGTATGTTCATACATATAAACTTGAAACCAACCACACACATCTAGTAATCCTGACACATCTGTACGTACCCAGTGGTTTACACTTCCAACCACAGACTTTGTGAGCTCGGACAGTGTGATAGCAAAGTTTTCACCATAGGACAGAAAGTGTAGCATGAAACATTGCTTGCAACGCAGAATATTGTAGTAGCCAATCAAGAGCTGTTCCGTTGGTTGGAAAACAAGCTTATTGAGAATGCCGATGGATAAGCTCACCGGATTCAAGTGATGGCAGGGGCACCCACCGTTAAACACGTATACTGATGGCAAATAACGTCAGAAAATCCGTGGAATGACTGAAGGCAGACTGAAAGACAAAGTAAGTTTAAGTGCATGAAAACGGATTACTTACGTCATCCCGCGCGGTTCGAACCCGCTCTACGTATTGTCATCATGAATACCATACTGGCGAGATGCAGCGCCCTACTAACCGCTACACTAACATTGTTGGGCGCCATAATGTTTTTGTGTTTTCTGTCAACCGCTTTCGATAAGCCATCAAGTTCTGCTAAATTAAACGCTGGCCGCATTGCGGTTGACAGTGCGAATGACTATTCACAGACTGTCGACTTTAACAACGACCTTGGTCTGATTACTATCGACCTGGAGGTAAGTAAATGATGTTGAGAATAATGTTGAATTCAGTCTACCTTAGACCACCTCTTTAACTGGAACGTGAAGCAGCTTTTCGTCTATCTGACCGCCGAATACGAAACTTCTCAAAACAAATTTAACCAAGTGGTTCTGTGGGACAGAATTATCTTGAGGGGAACGAAGGCAAATCTTGTTTATCGAAATATGAATTCTAAATACTACTTCTGGGATGACGGCCATGGACTTCGCGGGAATCCCAACGTTACTTTACGACTGTCTTGGAATTCAATTCCAAATGTTGGTGCGCTGTCTTTCATGCAAAGCGAAGGGTCGTATACCTTTTCTTTCCCAGACACTTACACTGAGCGTCGAAAGTGATTTTTGTGCAAATTAATGTTTATACTAGGTGTGAATTTATTCTTCTTGTATCCAGTTTGTATTTCGTCATTCATTTGTGAGGTGCATTCTCATGACCACCTTGTTGAAACAGTGAAGTGGAATAAGACATTATCTGGTTCTCATTGTTGAACCTCACACGGCAATAACGAATGCGCACGACGTTGAGTCCATATGGCGCTATCGCTCCTGGGAAATAGTGTCCACAGTAAGGCATTTCTTGCTAGCAAAGGACGGAACGATTTTTACTTCGAAACGGAAATTACTTATCGGTAGGTTCAGTAAAGCGAAGGCTCAGGCTTCGGTTGCATGGTCCTTTATAGGGTTCATTGCGCATTAAATGCGATTACTCAGGGACTGTATGTATTACTCGGGACGTTTAAAAATGATTTAATACTTCAATGGGTTGAAGATGGAAGTATGACGCTGTGGTTTTTGAGAGTTCCTTATCTCGATGCGTAGAATCTCAAAGTCCTCAGCAACGGGATGACAGAGAAAACAGGTGTAGTATTTGAACTAATGCAATAGATGTTAGTCAAGACGAGCGCTGAAAATTGCTACAGAACAAAAGCAACAAGCATGTTCTACTACCTGACCGTTGCCTTATAAACTCGTAATCGGAAAAAGCTATTTGCACTCTAGTCTGTTATGCTGGACCTCCAGTTTTGGGGGATGGCCCCTCAATGTCACGCTACTCTCCATGTTGAGCATCATCCGGCACGGATGATCAGGGGACTTCATTATCAAAAAAATTAATACTAAATCACCAATAAGCCGACGACACTCTAGAGTACATGTTCAGATATTTCAGTCTTTCATTATACGGCTTGGTTTTCATTTCTCGGACTGCCTTAGTGGCACGACATTGCAGTCTTTAGGAGCAACTTGTCCTTTTGAAGATAGGATGGGCGGATCACAGCTTCATTCCCTAGATGCAGCCGGACGAAACTGTTATAAAGAAGCTGAAAACGACTAGGGTTGAGCTGGTAAAAAAGACATTCAAATAACGCCGGGGTGTTGCTAGCCTTTTCGTATTTGTTTCAGTGGTCGCAGAGCTTGAGGGAGTGTGAGAAACAGTAGTTCCTATGTCCATCTCGATAAGAACTGTCTGAAGCGGGTACTCTTTGAAGTGGTAAGTTGTGTTCAGAGGGCTGCAAGTGTGCATAACTTCACAGTTACCAGCATTAAAATTGTTAGGGCGCCCACCCTGTGACCGTCCCAGGGCGCCTCCGTCATGCGAAGGAGTTAGGATCGCTTATGTATATAGCGGTATAAAAGGTCTCAACCGATTTGAACAGTTCCGCTAGTTGGGATTGAGTCAAGTGGTTTTTTCTACTTTCTCAGGGCGCCCTAACAAAAGTCGTCAGTTCACTTGAGACCAATCTAATTGTGTTGATATCCTTTGTTGATAGTCTTGACGGTACACTCAATGTTGACGTCACCAGCAGACAGTAATAAAGAGGAGGTGATTAAAAAAGGAAGGTCGTTGATAGATATCAAAAATAGTGACGGGCCAAGAATTAAACTTCGGGGTGTTCCAATGAGGCAAGGTCTGTCGGTAGAGGATGCACCGTTAACGCGCACCCTGTACAGGCGATTAGCAAGACATGACTCGAGCCAATGAGGGAGGCTGTCTTGTACTCTTTGATGGGAAGCTTGCCTATCAAAACAGCGTGGTCTACGCGGTCGAAAGTCGGGATATACGATATCAATTCCATTGCTTTGATCAACTGCATTGGTCGGTGGCTATCAACAAATTTGTGGCACGCGAACGGCCCCTACGAAATACGTGTTGTAATTTGGAGAACTCACGAGTAATGAGGTACTTATAGGGCGAGTCGTATACAAACGCCTCTAAAAAGTTTGAGACGCTCGATAGTAAGGCAGTTGGTCTGTAATCAATGGGACAATTAAGTCTGCGACCCTTGAAAACGGGCGTGATGCTCGCAAGTTTCTAGCTGCTGGGTACTGTCCCTTGGTAGACAGATTGCATAAACAGTAAGCTGTTCGGCCGCTTCCCGCAAAATCTTGTGAGGTATACCGTCGAGGCCAGGAGAGCCGTCCCTAAGGCACTTGAGTTTAGCCAACACCGTCGTAGAGAATGTATCTACAATGCAAGTGCCATCAGTTTCAGTGTCAAGGCGAACCTGAGGAGCCGATGGCGACTGCGCAAAAACACTGCTGTTAATCTTAGTGAGGACATCCGCGGTTTCCGTATCAAAGCTAGTAAGGTCTGATGGGCTTAAGAGTTGTGGGACTGCAGCTTTCGCCTTGCGAGTCGACGCAACAAATCGGAAGAGGTCATTTGGGTCAATGACAAGGTGATCCGTAAGACGTTGTTGATATTGAAAACAGTCGTATCGAATTAGCGATGTACACCGATTCCTTAAGGTACAGCACATTTTTTGGTCAACTTCAGATCCTGATAACCGATGGCACGTCCAAGCATACCGCTTCTTCAGAATAAGTGGGTGTGCGACAGCGTAGCTGGTTTGGGGGCTTGTTCCGTTTGCTGCCTGACAATGGTGTACATTCACTAACGGCTGCGGAAAGAACGGTAGTCAGGTTCTCACAGGGATTCTCCACAGAGTGAAAGGATGTGAAGTTCACCCAGGTCTGCGTTGCCAAGTAGTCACGTATTTTCTCCACATCCATTTTCCGGAGGTTTCTGCTATTATTAACCGTTGGGTTGACCAGGTTCTTGCTGCAAATGAAGTCAGATTGAATGACTGCATGATCACATAGTCCGAGTGGTGCGGCGATTGCAAGGTTATCCACTCTTCGTTAGTGAATATGTAGTCCAGCCGCCACGGACTGTGACTAGTATGCCACCGAATGAAGCCAGAGCTGTGCTCCGTAAGGCCAAATGCTCCGATTGTGTGAAAAAATCGTGCAGACAATTTTCAGTGCCTGAGTATGAGAAAGCCGGAAAGTTAATTTCAAGCAGCTGGGAAAGTCCTAAAGTGAGTGAGGCTTCTAACCCAGACAATAAGAGTTCATCTTTTAGACTATCGGAAGATGGAGGATGACAGCCGACGATCGGAACCATTTGTGCTGATCGAATACCAGACAGTTTTTGAATCGCAGCAAGTACTGGATTGATGTAACGGTAAGCATGAAGAGAAGTGTGGACATAGAGAGCTGAACTCCCTCATCAACCGTTAGTCCTATCCGAGCGAAAACTTATCATGTCCTCTAAAGGGAGCTCACAATCTAGATAGGAGGTGATAAACCATGATTCCATTATGGCAACAATCCGAGGCTTTGCGGAAGAAGGAAGTTCGCGAGGCATTGTCAGTTTGTTTATTAAACTAAGTGCATGCATATACATGCACTTTAAAGGGTCAGTGGTAAAAAAATGAATGTTATCCTGAGATTGTGAATGAGATAGTTCATTCAAAACTCAGCGTTGATGGGAGGTCACCAACTTCACAGGAGCCGGCTGTAATAAGTTCTTTGAAGTCATTAGATCCTCAATAAGGACCACAAGGCGATTGATGTGCGTGCGGTAACTGGCTTCTAATAAATCCTGTTCGTGCTTAGAACGATTGGGGTGGAACGAAATCCCGCCAGAAATAAGTTGACGTCGATGGCGGAACCGCTCCAGTATGTGCGATGCCATCCCCTTCGAAGTGACAGTAATTCTGAGGGCTCGATGTCGAGATTCGCCGACTCCGGCTTGGACCGTAGGATGTCGTGGAGATGTTGGGCTGGGACGTTGGTAAGTTCAAGTGCAGCTAACAACAGTCGCCATTGGACCCTGTCTTGTTCCAGGTCATCGCTAAGGTAGTCCAGGACACCTCTAATGGTAACATTACAAGACCGGTCAGTGGTTATAATTTACTTCCTAACAAGCATTCGGCCCATGGTATATCAGGGTACACCCGGGTCTCGGAAGTGTCCAACAGCTTATGCGCCACTAGGAGAACCTCTTCAGTCAAATTAAATGACGGAAGCACGATCCTTATCAACCGAGGTTTGTCAGCATGTGTCGAACTCAGTTTCTTCGCTAATCTCGTAACAGAGTTTGAGATACGGATTTATGCCCATTTTAGTGCAGAGGTTCCTCCAGAGCTCTCGATCATGCTCGTCGCAAAATTTTGGGCAGCTGGCAGCACATTCCGGAAGGTTCTGAACAATTAAAGAACCTTCCTGAGCAAAGGAACTCAACGTTTTAGGAGCAGCGGTGTAGGTACCCCTTGAAAATTTGACCCACCTTACGCCATCGTTAACGCAGCTCTCCCGAACAGCAAGACTGGGCTTCTTAGGCAGGACCGAGCGGGGAACCTCAGAATTCAGTCGAGGTTTCTTGCACCCTGTTGGTGGGGTGTCACCGATCTCGACTTTCTCCAACTGTTTTACCCCCTACTTCTTCTGCTTTCCATATGCCTCCAGGCGATAATTGTTTTCTGAGGCCAAGACAACTGGTAACTGTTGGCGTCTTCAATGTTCGCACTCTCTGACAAGTCGGTTAGCAAGCTGCTCTGACCACAACTCTCTCAAGTCTGGTGCTTGATGTGTGCTGTGTGTCGGAGACGCGAGTCTACGATTCTAGCACGGTTATCCATTTGAGCTCACCTCTAGACAACTGTCGATCCAAGCGCTTCTCTGTCAGGGTTTCCGGTGACGTCGAAACTGAATATCGTGGTCAAGCTGAAGTGGGAATCGCACTGAGTTCCATAGCAGA